>CM042418.1:13393752-13544036 GCA_023634145.1 Thymallus thymallus
CAGCACCATCACCATCACCGCCACCGCCACTGCCTCCAGCGACAGCAAGAGGGACGCGCTCCGGAAGTGCCTCTCCATAGGGATACAGGTGCAGATACATTGACCACATGCTGACCACACATGGCCATATTGGAATGTGATCATACATAGATAAATCATACATTGATGGAGTAAAAATATCAGCCATTAACTGTAAGTCTTACCAGAGAAACATCATGACTCTTTGGCATTCCCTGTCGACCTATCCTGTGGCCTGTCCTTAATAGACCAATCTCAGTTAACCCAGAACTAAAATCTTGGGTAAATTGGTCAGATGCTACCATTTATGTTTATGTAGTCTGTCCACAAGAGATTATTAATTGACTTACCTGTATAAATAATGTTTAAATTAAAATCTAATCTGTTTTCTGTTGCAGGTGGATGGACCAGAGGAGCTTGGGGGGGCAGAGGATCACTCCAAGTTCCAGTCAGTGGGCATCCAGGTGGAAGAGGAGAGATGGTGAGTAGAGAGAGACAGAGAAAGAGAGAGAGAATGTGAACGATTTTCTGTCATTCATGAGTGGTTTTCTTGTATCCTGTTGTAGTCCGTTGGTGTCTCTGCTTGCTGACTGTCCACTCATTGTGCATTCAGTTGCCACCTCTCTTTCTAACACTCCCCCTTCTTGCCTGAGAGCAGTATGTATATAAATGTGTACCTTGGAGTTGGGCCCAGTGACTGTAGGCTACCGGGCCCCTCATCCCACCCCCCACATCACCCGACAACAGCTGTCCCCAGCTCAGAGGAGTTTGGGCATCAGATCCCCTCAACCAGGGGGCCCGTGCATGCAGTGACAGCTGAGGGAGTAGAGGATATGTTGCAGGGGATGAAGTAGGGGAAGGGGGAGAGGGAGAGTGGGCATTTAGTTGACAGCCATCTGTTGCACCAGTCATTGTGATGTAGCCAGGCCACTTTGGGTGGAGAGGGAGGGGGTGTGGGGGGATTTCTGTCAATGTTCTGTTCTTTTCAGTACATGGTCAACCTCCCCTCCCCCAACTCTCCTCTTTGCCTGCCCTACACGTAACAGTTCCTATAGCTTCCCTACCTCCCCTATATCTCCCCCTAAAGCCTTCCGCATGCTTCGTTTCGGGTGGCGCCTAGCTGCCGAACGAGTGTTCTCGCATTCTCCCTTAAAATACCATGTCTTGGAAAACTAGAAAAAAATCTGCAATAGTACTGTTTGACCATCTTAAGATGCCGTAGCCAGTATACATCATTTCAAATTATTCATAATTCATCTAAGATAACTCAAGAAATCTGAAATTAATTTAGAAGTTTTTGTCGAGGAGGTCTTAGTAGCACGATTTTACATCTAATTAAGATTAAAACTATTCGTCTCTCGTTGAATGACAACAAAACCTTAATTGAAGGATCCCTACTGTTGACCAATCACAGACGAAGGGGCGTAGACTTCGGCATGCCTAGAGAAAAAACATTGAAAAGCCCCTTGCAGAAGACCAAAACAAACAAAAACATTGTCATAATATATGCAGAAACTGTTCTGAACTGTTTCGTATGGGAAGCATGTGGAAGCCTTAAGAGCCTCTATACTCTTATAGGGCCGGCATATAGCATGCCAATTGGCCACCTCATTGGACAACTGCCCTGATTGACTTACAAGGAGCATTTGCATGGGCTGGAAGTTATGGGAACATTCCTGGTTCCTGGAGTTGTGTAGAAATATATACGCAGCCGGCAGTTATGTATTATGCCTGCTTAACTCCCATCCACTCCGCACAGTAACCCCTCTGTTAGTCAGAGCTGAGGGGAGATGACCAATTGAAGAGACTGCACTGGATGCAGTAATCTAATTTCATAACGTAAACAGAACATGGTCAGGAATCAAAGGGCCCAGTCTCAACCTACCAAGGTCATGTCCAGGACTGCAGTTTCAGAGTCAGATGCAGGAATCTGCGTTGCATCCCAAATAGCACCCTATTCCTTATATGCACTACTTTTGACCAGAGCCCTATGGCTAGGCCAATGGGCCCTGGTCAAATGTAGTGCACTACATAGGGAATAGGATGCCATTTGGGATGCAGGAATCTGGACTTGTTTTTCCTCAAAGAGCTTTCCTCAGCTGCCTAGCCAAGCATTGAAAAGGAGGCACACCTCCAAGCAGCCAAGGCAAATATTAACTCCTGTAGACACTTCCACTAGTCCAGTCGCACTGGGGTTTAATGCCACACATGTGCCTTCTCTTTCTGTGTGTGTGTGTGTGTGTGTGTGTGTGTGTGTGTGTGTGTGTGTGTGTGTGTGTGTGTGTGTGTGTGCGTGTGCGTGCGTGTGTGTCAGCAAGGCAGGGTTGGTCCTGGGAGGTCTGGGTCTGGGCAGAGTGCCCCTATACACTAGATTCCCAGACGGTTAGAGTGCATTTCTCCTGTGGCCCTACCCCACTCACAATAAATCTGTGTGTGTGTGTGGGCGTGTGTGTGAGGGTTCATAACCTTAACTCAGTGTTTGAACTGGGCTTAAGCCTGCCAAACTGAGAGGGAGTGGAGCAATAAAAGATAAGAACACTACAAACAACCTGGCTGCCTTTTAAAGACATCTGTCAGCTGCCTGCTAAGACAAGTTTACGTTGTCTAATGTAGGTTATTATCAATCATCTCACTCTATGATTATATCATTAACATATACTGTACGAATTGAAAACTGTCCTTCAAAATTATTCTGTAATAACAAGTTTAGACATTGTGCAGGTTCTTTAACTGTACAAGTGTACAAAGTTCCATGATTTTATGATAAAGTTAATGATTTGTTTTACATACTGCCTGGACTACAAATACATTTTTTCAATCTACAAATCTACCAATTTCAATCAAATTTAAACAACAAATACTCTACAGAGGTGTTCCAACTTATGTCATGGGCCCATACATTCCATATGGTGAACTCATTCCAAGATGGTGGCATATGAGGTAGGTGAAGGTTGGATTTTGTTTCCACAGCTGGCTTTGCAGTAACTGGTAACATGGAATGTGGGTATGTGTATGGTATATACATTGACTGTCTTGAAAAGTCAGCTTTATGGTCATGTTAAGGAGGAGAAAGGGACAGTAAGTAGAACCATATAGGGTTCTTTGATTTTTCCCCATAGGGGAATACTTTTTTTGTGCTAGGTAGAACCCTTTGCAGAGGGTTCAACCTAGAACCCTCAATGTAGGGTTCGTCAAAGAACCCCCTGTATATAGTTCTACCTAGAACCCTCTATGAAGGCTTCTACCAATAGCTATTTTATCTTTGGAGGGTTCTTCCTAGAACCCTCTATTATGAACTGTTCTACCAGCCTTATTAGCCTTTTTTCATGTAATTCTTTATGACAGTACATTACATATATCATAAGGCCTTTCTTTGAGTGGCTAGTTGTACTTTAACACAGTGGTGTTAGGAAACTCCTGGTTTACAGGCCACATCAGGCCTGCAAGTCACAGTTTACAGGCCACATCAGGCCTGCAGCCAGACTTAGGATATACAACAAGTGGACATTTTTATCACCCGCCGGGTTAGGAACATTGTGCAAAGATCACCTAAAACATCTAAACTGGAACAACCATTTCAGTAATGTGTGTAATACTTCCAATTACTAATAGATTGGATTAGTTTAGAAAATGGTATGTTATTTATCTTTGTGTAGCATAAAATGCATCAACCAATCAATGTACATGCAAAAATACAGATATTAAAACAAACAATTCTTACCCTGCAATAGAGCATGCTGGGAAATATGATATATGGTTATATGTAGAACCCTTATTGCCTTCCAAAGAACCCTTCTTGCCTTCCCAAGAATCATAAAACAACCATTTCTTCCAAAAACAGCTCTTAAGATGTTAAAGGTTCTAGGTAGAACCCTTTTCCTTACAAAGAACCCTTGTCTTCCGAAAAGGGGTCTTCAGATCAAAACGGTTCTGGGTAGAACACTATCCCTCCGCAAAGAACCCGTTTGGTACCCCCTTTTTTCTAAGAGTGTTTTAGCTATTAGTGTCATTCTAGACTGAGGCTTTGAGGTAGCATTCCATAATTGTTTTAATTCAGCTTATACATGTTTAGAGGGGTGGTATTAAAGTGTTTAATAAGACTGGGACAACATTTTGACCCAAACTGGGATTCAGCTTATCCTGACTTAGCCTGAACATGCTAAGAGAAGAAAACTATATATTACAATAATGAGGTTCCACTGTAGCCACAATCCAGACTGACAGAGTCATCCAGTCTTGGAGCAACTTTTCCCCCAGTTGGAGAGCAGAGCAGGCCTCCTTTAACCACCAAAGTGATTTACAAGGCCCTGTGAAGGACTCCACCTGACTGTACTGTAACAAGGCCCTGTGAAGGACTCCACCTGAATGCACTGTAACAAGAACATGTGAAGACCTCCACCTGACTGCACCATAACAATAACCTGTGAAGGACTCCACCTGACTGCACTATAACAAGAACCTGTGAATACCTCCACTGGACTGCACTGTAACAAGAACCTGTGAAGACCCCCACCTGACTGCGCTGTAACAATAACCTGTGAAGGACTCCACCTGACTGTACTGTGACAAGAACCTGTGAAGGACTCCACCTGACTGCACTGTGACAAGAATCTGTGAAGGACTCCACCTGACGGCACTGTAACAAGAACCTGTGAAGGACACAACCTGACTGCACTGTAACAAGAGCATGTGAAGGACTCCACCTGACTGCACTGTAACAAGAACCTGTGAAGGACTCCACCTGACTGCACTGTAACAAGAACCTGTGAAGGTCACCACCTGACTGCACTGTAACAAGAACCTGTGAAGGACTCCACCTTACTGCACTGTAACAAGAACCTGTGAAGGACTCCACCTGACTGCACTATAACAAGAGCATGTGAAGGACTCCACCTGACTGCACTGTAACAAGAACCTGTGACGGACTCCACCTGACTGCACTGTAACAAGAACCTGTGAAGGTCTCCACCTGACTGCACTGTAACAAGAACATGTGAAGGTCTCCACCTGACTCCACTGTAACAAGAACCTGTGAAGGACTCCACCTGACTGCACTGTAATAAGAACCTGTGAAGGACTCCACCTGACTGCACTGTAACAAGAACCTGTCTTTTATCTTCTCCCCCCCCCCCCTCCTCTCTCTCCCCTTCTCCCTCTCTCTCCCTCTCTCTCTATTTCTCTCTCTGTCCCTCCCTCCCTCTCTTTACCTACTCCACCCCCTCTCCATCTCTCTCTCTCTCCCTTCTCTCCATCTTCCCTCCTCCCTCCTCTCTCCCCCTCCTTGTGTATCTCTCCCTCCCTCTCTCAGTCAGTCAGTATGGGTTGTGTTTGGCCTTACCCCTCACTGCCCTGACACAGACAGGAAGTTAGGAGGGAGCTGCTATAAAGCAGGTTGAGGTCATATGACTGCTCAGAGGACAGCTACTCTTTAACTGCTGCGAGCGCGCACACACACACACATCCAGGAACTGGTACACCTCCACTGTGAGTGTCTTTGATCTCTCCCGCTCCTCTCCCCCTCTTGTTCTCTGTTCATGGAAGAGGGGAGATGAATGGAGCAGAGGAGGAATAGATGAATGGGTAAAGTGGAAGAGGAGGGACTGATCGGAGATGTGAGGCAGATGGATGGAGCGACTTCTGGGTCTGTATGAGTGTTACCCTGTGGGCAGGTCATGTCGGTGTCTCCGTGCTGTATTGTGTGTGTGTGTGTGTGTGTTTGGTGTGTCTGAGAGAGAGAGACATTTTCTGTCATTCATGTTAGTGCTTTTCTTGTATCCTGTTGCAGTCTGCTGGTGTCTGCTTGCTGACTGTCCACTCATTGTGCATTCAGTTGGCGTTTCTCTTTCTAACACTCCCCATGGCTCTGGCCTCTCATTCATCACTGTGATGGTGGTGGGCTGCTGCGTAGAACGAGCCAAGTGTGTGTGTGTTTTTAAAATGTGTTATTTGCATGCAAGTGTGTGACTTTGTGCTAGTGTGTTGGCACGTTGCTCTGAGAGACTTGGCAATGGGAGTCTTACAGGGGCACAAAGCCTCTCGAACCAATTCAAAAGCTGCACCCCCAAGCTGTACAGTGGGGCCTTGAGGGTGAGTATGTGTGCTGTCTCTGAGACTCAGCCCTGCAGCATGGCAGGGGGACTGATGAGACCATGCTCCATTGCCTCTGAATCAGCCAGGTGACCAAACGCCCCCATGACGCCCCTCCCAAATACCCCACACTTGGCTGATCTGATCTGGGATCTGTGTTTATATACTGCATCTGCATGTCTTGTACTAGCCGCACATTCTCTAACATCTGACCTTAGATATGTGGTTCTCTCTCCAGTTACCGCAGGATGACCAGGTCCAACAGTGTGACCACGGCGGTCCAGGCCGACCTAGACGACCCTGACTACTGTCCCGTCGACGCCCCAGAGATGGCGATGCGCCACTCAGCCACAATGCCCCGCCAGTACTCCCGGGACTCCGCCACCTCCACCGTCTCAATCCAGGGCTCGGGAAACCACTATCACGCCCTGACCATGGAGGATTACGGCGAGGTGGGTTTCGACCCATCCATCCTGCCCCCACCGGACCCCTGGATGGACCAGGTGGAGGACCCCATGGAGGTGGTGGTGGGGGGGGGGGTTGTTGTGTCCCAGAGACGGGCGCTGGTTCCTCAAGCTGCTGAAGGCCGAGATGGAGCGCATGGAGGGCTGGTGCAGACAGATGGAGCAGGAAGAGATGGAGAACGAGCTGCCGGACGAGAGTGAGTGGTGGCTACAGATGTACAGTAACAGTCAAATGTTTGGACACACCTACGATTTTCTACATTGTAGAATAATAGTGAAGACATCAAAACACCATATTGAATCATGTAGTAAGCAAAAAAGTGTTAAACAAATCAAAATATATTTTATATTTGAGATTCTTCAAAGTAGCCACCCTTTACCTTAATGACAGCTTTGCACACTCTTGGCATTCTCTCAACCAGCTTCATGAGGTAGTCACCTGGAATGCATTTCAATTAACAGGTGGGCCATGTTAAAAGTTAATTTGTGGAATTTCTTTCCTTCTAAATGAGTTTGAGCCAATCAGTTGTGTTGTGATAAGGTGTCACGTTCGGGTGTGTAGAGAGACCAAGGCGCAGCGTATCCATAGTTCGACATCTTTATTTAACGAACTGACGAACTATACAAAATAACAAATGATATATATGAAGACACACGTAGCACGAACACGGGACATAACATAACAATGAACCACGCCAACGGAGTGGAACACAGACATATAAGTAAGATCCCTAATTAGAGGTAATGCATAGCAGCTGCCTCTAATTAGGGATCCCACACACACACACCAGACAGAAATAGAAATGATAGATCTGCCAGACTCTGACCATAGAAATATAGAGAAGCAAAGCTTCTCTATGGCCAGAGCCTGACAGTACCCCCCCCCAAAGGCGCGGACTCCCGGCCGCAAGAAAAATAAACACAAACATGAGGGAAGGGTAAGGGAGGAAAAAACATCACACGATCGCAGGTGGCGGTTCCGGCCCCGGCGAAGTGGCTAGCTTCCTCCCCATTTCTACTGGGCCCGGTGTGGCTGGCGACTCAGGCCATATAAAGGGGCAACCCACCGGTCCTGGATACAACAATGGTGGGGGAAAAGGTTCAGGCCATGGAGCGGGGCAAATAACCGGGCCAGGACTGAGCACCGGTGTGGCAGGCGACTCCGGCCATGTAAAGGGGCAACCCACCGGTCCTTTAAATAACAATGGTGGGGAAACAAGTTTAGGCCATGGAGCGGGGCAAATAACCGGGCCAGGACTGAGCACCGGTGTGGCAGGCGACTCCGGCCATATAATCGTCACGGAAGGTTCCGGGCTGTCAATCGTCACGGAAGGTTCCGGGCTGTCGATCTTCACGGAAGGTTCCGGGCTGTCGATCTTCACGGAAGGTTCCGGGCTGTCGATCTTCACGGAAGGTTCCGGGCTGTCGAGCGTCCCGGGAGGTTCCGGGCTGTCGAGCGTCACGGGAGGCTCCGGGCTGTCGAGCGTCACGGGAGGCTCCGGGCTGTCGAGCGTCACGGGAGGCTCCGGGCTGTCGAGCGTCACGGGAGGCTCCGGGCTGTCGAGCGTCACGGGAGGCTCCGGGCTGTCGAGCGTCACGGGAGGCTCCGGGCTGTCGAGCGTCACGGGAGGCTCCGGGCTGTCGAGCGTCACGGGAGGCTCCGGGCTGTCGAGCGTCACGGGAGGCTCCGGGCTGTCGAGCGTCACGGGAGGCTCCGGGCTGTCGAGCGTCACGGGAGGCTCCGGGCTGTCGAGCGTCACGGGAGGCTCCGGGCTGTCGAGCGTCACGGGAGGCTCCGGGCTGTCGAGCGTCACGGGAGGCTCCGGGCTGTCGACCATCACGGGAGGCTCCGGGCTGTCGACCATCACGAGAGGCTCCGGGATGTCGAGGCGCACCGACGGTCTGATGCGTAGAGCTGGCACTGGAGGCACCTGGCTGGGCTCACGCACTGGAAGTCGAGTGCGGGGAGTCGGCACGGGACGTACCGGACTGGGGAGGCGCACTGGAGGCCTGGTGCGTGGAGCTGGTACTGGAGGAACCTGGCTGGGCACACGCACTGGAGGTCGAGTGCGGGGAGTCGGCACGGGACGTACCGGACTTTGCACACGCACTGGAGGTAGAGTGCGGGGAGTCGGCACGGGACGTACCGGACTGGGGAGGCGCACTGGAGGCCTGGTGCGTGGAGCTGGCACTGGAGGAACCTGGCTGGGCACACGCACTGGAGGTCGAGTGCGGGGAGTCGGCACGGGACGTACCGAGCTAGGGAGGCGCACTGGAGGTTGAGTGCGGGGAGTCGGCACGGGACGTACCGGACTTTGCACACGCACTGGAGGTAGAGTGCGGGGAGTCGGCACGGGACGTACCGGACTGGGGAGGCGCACTGGAGGCCTGGTGCGTGGAGCTGGCACTGGAGGAACCTGGCTGGGCACACGCACTGGAGGTCGAGTGCGGGGAGTCGGCACGGGACGTACCGGGCTAGGGAGGCGCACTGGAGGTTGAGTGCGGGGAGTCGGCACGGGACGTACCGGACTGGGGAGGCGCACTGGAAGCCTGGTGCGTGAAGTCGGCACATGTGGCACAGGACTACTAACACGCACTTCAGGGCGAGTGCGGGGAGCAGGCACAGGACGTACCTGACTGGGAAGGCGCACTGGAAGCCTGGTGCGTGAAGTCGGCACATGTGGCACAGGACTAATAACACGCACCTCAGGGCTAGTGCGGGGAGCAGGCACATGACGTACCGAACTGGAGAGGCGCACTGGAGGCCTGGTGCGTGGAGTCGGCACTGATGGCGCCGGACTGGTGACACGCACCTCAGGGCGAGTGCGAGGAGCAGGCACATGACGTACCGGACTGGAGAGGCTCACTGGAGTGTAGCAGACTGCCGGACCCAGACTGGGCACCGGTGGAGCGGACTGCTCTGGCACTGGAGTAGAGCAGACGGCCGGACCCCGACTGGGTACCGGTAAAGCGGACTGCTCTTTCACGGGAGTGGAGTAGGCGACAGGACACGGATCATTCCACTCCGACATTTCCCGTTCAACTTCCTCCGCTATCTCCCACATTTCCTCCAACACGTCTCCAAACTGGCTCTCCAAATAATTCTCCTCTTCTTCACTTTGCGCCCCCCATTTATATGTTGGGCACAGTGCATCCCACATGGAGAGTGGTACTGGTGCGTCCTCTTCTTTACCAGACCACCCCCATAGCCCCCCCCCGAAATTTTCCTGGGGTTGACTACGGGCTCCGTTTCCACGATTACGCCGCTGTTTACCTTTCTTCCTCTCCGTTGCTCCCGTATAACGCTGCTTGGTCGGGTGGTGGTTCATTCTGTCACGTTCGGGTGTGTAGAGAGACCAAGGCGCAGCGTATCCATAGTTCGACATCTTTATTTAACGAACTGACGAACTATACAAAATAACAAATGATATATATGAAGACACACGTAGCACGAACACGGGACATAACATAACAATGAACCACGCCAACGGAGTGGAACACAGACATATAAGTAAGATCCCTAATTAGAGGTAATGCATAGCAGCTGCCTCTAATTAGGGATCCCACACACACACACCAGACAGAAATAGAAATGATAGATCTGCCAGACTCTGACCATAGAAATATAGAGAAGCAAAGCTTCTCTATGGCCAGAGCCTGACATAAGGTAGGGCTGGTATACAGAAGGTAGCCCTATTTGGTAAAAGACCAAGTCCATATTATGGCAAGAACAGCTCAAATAAGCAAAGAGAAACGACTTTAAGACATGAAGGTCAGTCAATCTGGAATATTTCTACAAATTAAAGTTTGTTCAAGTGCAGTCGCAGAACCTGTTAAGCGCTATGATGAAAATAGCTCTCATGAGGACCACCAAAGGAAAGGAAGACCCAGTTACCTCTGCTGCACCTCAGATTGCAGCCATAATAAATGCTTCACAGAGTTCAAGTAACAGACACATCTCAACATCAACTGTTCAGAGGAGACTGTGTGAATCAGGCCTTCATGGTAGAATTGCTGCAAAGAAACCACAACTATAGGACACCAATAAGAAGAAGAGACTTCCTTGGGCCAAGAAACACGAGCAATGGACATTAGACCGGTGTGAATCTGTCCTTTGCTCTGATGAGTCCAAATCTGAGATTTTTGGTTCTTTGTGAGACGCAGAGTAGTTGAACGGATGATCTCCGCAGGTGTGGTTCCCACCGTGAAGCATGGAGCAGGAGATGTGATGATGTGGGGGTGCCTTGTCCAGTGTAGCTCAGCTGGTAGAGCAGTGGGTTCGATTCCCACGGGGGATCAGTATGAAAAAAGTATGAAAATGTATGCACTAACTAACTGTAAGTCGCTCTGGATAGGAGTGTCTACTAAATTACTAAAATGTAAATGTTTGCTGGTGACACTGTCAGTGATTTATTTAGAATTCAAGCCACACTTAACCAGCATGGCTACCACAGCATTCTGCAGCGATAAGCCATCCCATCTGGTTTGCGCTTAGTGGGACTTTCATTTGTTTTTCAACAGGACAATGACCCAAAACATACCTCCAAGCTGTGTAAGGGCTATTTGACTAAGAATGAGAGTGATGAAGTGCTGTATCAGATGACATGGCCTCCACAATCACCCGACCTCAACCTAATTGAGATGGTTTGGGATGAGTTGGACCGCAGAGTGAAGGAAAAGCAGCCAACATCAAGGCATCAAGGCAAAGGGTGGCTACTTTGAATAATCTAAAATATCAAATATATTTGGATTTGTTTAACACTTTTTTGGTTACTACATGATTCCATATGTGTTGTTTCATAGTTTCGATGTCTTCACTATTATTCTACAATGTAGAAAAGAAAAAGAAAAAGGTTTGTTCAAAAGTAGTGCATTACATAGGGAATAGGGTGTCATTTGGGACGTAGACAGAGTATTCATGGCAGCGGGCCACACTACCTTCTTGTTGCCTGCTATCTCCTCTGCCGACTTAACAGGCATAGTTATCAATAGGGAGCCAGCTGGGTCTGTCTGGTACAGTAAAATGGCCTCTCACAGCCACGCTCAATAGGGGGTTTTATTCTCAAACTCACTTAATGACCTCGTTCAAGCCTGCTGCCAGCACCATAGCTCCAGATTGACAGCCCTACACTGACACTGTCTGCATCCCAAATAACACCCTATTGCCCTAGTTTTGATCAGGGGGAATAGGGTACCGTAGGGTTCTGGTCCAATGGTTATGGCCTTAAAAAAAGAAGACAACTTGTACCATGTCAGATATAAAGTTGAATGTATTACATTTTGAGTTTTCATCCCAATATTATACTTTATATATACTGAACAAAAATATAAACGCAACATGTAAAGTGTTGATACCATGTTTCATGAGCTGAAATAAAATATCCTAGAAATGTTCCATAAGCACAAAAAGCTTATTTCTCTCAAATGTTGTGCACAAACTTGTTTACATCCCTGTTAGTGAGCATTTCTTCTTTGACAAGATAATCCATCCACCTGACAGGTGTGACATATCAAGAAGCTGATTAAACAGTATGATCATTACACAGGTGCACCTTGTGCTGGGGACAATAAATCACACAGAACGCACTGCAACTGCCTCTGCAACGCAATGCTACAAGGCAAACGCAGCATTCCATTGGAAATTAATGTATTTCAGGTGTACCAAAATGCAATGATGCTGTCGGTGTGATCGAGGCATAAAAGGCCACTCTAAAATGTGCAGTTTGGTGACACATCACAATGCCACAGATGTCTCAAGTTTTGAGGGTGTGTGTAATTGGCATGCTGACTGCAGGAATGTCCACCAGAGTTCTTGCCAGAGAATTTAATATGAATTTTTCTACCATAAGCCGCCTTCAATGTTGTTTTAGAGAATTTGGCAGTACATACAACCGCCAGCCCAGGATTTCCACATCCGGCTTCTTTACCTGCGGGATCGTCTTGAGACCAGCTACCTGGACAGCTGATGAAATTGTATGTTTGCACAACCAAAGAATTTCTGCACAAACTGTCAGAAACCGTCTCAGGAAAGCTCATCTGTGTTCGTCATCCTCACCAAGGTCTTGACCTGGGCAAATGCTCACCTTCGATGGCCATTGGCACGCTGGAGAAGTGTGCTCTTCACCGATGAATCCCGGTTTCAACTGTACCGGGCAGATGGCAGACAACGTTGTGAGCAGAGTGCCCCATGGTGGCAGTGGGGTTAGGGTATGGGCAGGCATAAGCTGCGGACAACAAACACGATTGCATTTTATCGATGGCAATTTAATGCACAGAGATACCGTGATGAGATCCTGAGGACCATTGTCGTGTCATTCATCCGCCGCCATCACCTCATGTTTCATCATGATATTACACAGCCCCATGTTGCAAGGATCTGCACACAATTCCTGGAAGCTGAAAATATCCAAGTTCTTGGGACAACATTCCACAGGCCACAATCAACAGCCTGATCAACTCTATGGGAAGAAGATGCGTTTGTGCTGCATGAGGCAAATAGTGTTCAAACCAGATACTGAATTGTTTGCCCCTACCTTTTTTTTTGGTGTCTGTGACCATCAGATGCATATCTGTATTCCCAGTCATGTGAAAGCCATAGATTAGGGCCTAATTTATTTATTTAAATTGACTGATTTCCTTATATGAACTGTAACTCAGTTCTTTGAAATTGTTGCATATTACGTTTATATTTTTGTTCAGTGTACAGCCCAGAAGACTGAAATCTAACATACAAAAATGTTTTATGTTTATTAGTTATGAAATATGAATAACATTCCACCACCATGAGGCCATTGGAGGGCGATTTGGTCATTTGACTGCAGGAAAGGGCTACGGTTAATGCATTATTTCTGATGGAGAGAACATGGGGTTATGTGAGGGTGATGAACTTGTGTAGGGATTCTGCAGTGAATTTTCTCCCTCTTACATGTAAGTCGAGGTTGTGTATTGAGACAGGAGGCTGGTTCCGACATCCCCCACTCTCAAAGCATGGTGGGAGGGTTGTTTATTTGGGGTGCAGGATAAACACTCCCCCTCTCATCTAAACTCACAGTTTAGGTTCCTAGTTCCCACTCTCCACACATTTATAGCCTTGCACTCATCAAAGGCAAAGTCTGTGTGCCTCCAAGTTGATTTAACTAAATATTGGTGTGTGTGTGTGTGTGTGTGTGTGTGTGTGTGTGTGTGTGTGTGTGTGTGTGTGTGTGTGTGTGTGTGTGTGTGTGTGTGTGTGTGTGTGTGTGTGTGTGTGTGTGTGTGTGTGTGTGTGTGTGTGACTTTCTGCAGTCCTGGGAAAGATCCGCAGTGCAGTAGGCAGCGCCCAGCTGCTCATGTCTCAGAAGTTCCAGCAGTTTCGGAAGCTGTGTGAAGAAAACCTGGTATGTAAAATACACACACACCCCAATCTTAAGTCACTCTACTGTGTCAGCAGACCCCTCAGAGTCAACTGTCAGACAAAACACTGCTACACAGTACATGCAAATTCTAGCTGAATAGGATTCTAGTCTAGCATACTGACTTTGAAGTATGGAGGGACAAGGTGAAATAGTCACAGACAAGTATGCTGATGACATACTGATGGGGAAATAAGAATGGTTCCAACGCTGACCTGACTGAGTATTTGGTGTGCAGGATAAAAACTCCCCCTCTCACCTAAACTCACAGTTTAGGTTCCTAGTTCCCACTCTCTACACATTTATAGCCTAGCACTCATCAGAGGCAAAGTCTGTGTGCTTCCAAGTGATTTAACTAAAGATTGGTGTGTGTGGGTCTGTGTGTGTCTGTGCGCGCGCGTGTGTGTTTGTGTCTGTCAGAACCCCAATGCACACCCCAGGCCCATCTCCCAGGATCTGGCTGGTTTCTGGGACATGCTGCAGCTGTCCATTGAGAACATCAGCCTAAAGTTTGATGAGCTGCACCAACTCAAAGCCAACAACTGGAGACCCCTGGACACCCCTGTGATAAAGGTACCACTCAGTGTAGTAGACCCTATAGGCCAGATCTATGTTAAAGGGCTAGTTCACCCAAATTACAAAATGCCATATTGTTTACAAAGTAAGCAATCTATGGACAAGATAAGACAGCTATCTATGCTTTGGTTTTGTTTATCTGGCCACTCTCTTGAAATGTTAACTTTTTAGCATTTTTGTCTACCAATATGTCATGTTGTAAATTGGATGAACTATCCCTTTAAGTCTGGAAGTAATCCAGATTTAAATTCTGGAAGTAATCCAGACTCAATTGTCCTGCATGCTTCTACTTTCATTGTTGTTGAATGTGGTTAATGTGCACAGTTACTGTAGATTTTGGTTCAATGTAGCATGAAGTGTTGTAATGCATGTAAAATGATTGTTGCATTGTTGTGTGATAGCCTGCCTGACGTGACTGCCTGTCTGCTGTGATTTTTATTTTGTAAATTTTTTTGTTTTGTTGTTGACAGTGAGCTGGATTATTGAGAAGTCACTCTGCCTGCCATGCACCGTGGGGCCTCGCTGACCTCGCTGGCCACTCTTACCCCACGCACACCCCACGCCTACCTTCTACCGCTTGCTTTCACAAAATGGCCGCCACTGCCGTCGCCACCCACATGAAAAAATACTTTAGTTTACTATAGAATACTAGAGTACTTACTATAGAAATCTGTAGTAAACTGTAGTATACTGTAGAATACTATACTACACACTGTAGTATCCCTCGATCATGTGTCGTACTTACCATAGAATGTATACTGTAGAATACTATAGTAAATACTACAGTATTATCCACACACAAAACAATACTGTAGCAAATACTACAGTAATGTCCGCAAAAACACTACAGTCCGCAAAAACACTTTTTTAAATATAGTAAATACTCCAGTATTTCATTTGCATATACACTGCCTATTCCCATCCCCTATATCGCAATTTATACCACCCATAAGTGAGAAACCTACATACCAAGTATAGACCATATATTGTATTCCCTACAAGTTATAGAAAAGAGCAGAAGCTCTGAACTGTCTGTTCAGACCGCAGTCCTACCTACCTAGAGGTTATGGGAATTTGCTCTTTTAGTATTTCTCCAGTAGGTTTCCTGAAGGAGAAAGCCTCCACTTCTATATCAAAGATATTAAAACAAAAACACTATATAAAATACTACAGTAATGTCTGCAAAAATACTACATTAAATACTACAGTATGTACAACTGTTTTATTTTACTGCTGTATTTATACTATAGTTAACTGTAAATACTACAGTATACTATAGTAAAGTCTGCAAAAACACTACAGTGAAACTATGGTATTTATACCATATTATGCTGTAGTATTTTTGTCATGTGGGCACCAACCATAACCTGTTGCATGCTCTCACACCATGCAAACTCCAACAAACTGCTGATGTCATGTCAGTCATGCACTCTTTAACCCCCACACAATATGGCTGCTGTTCACCTTCGGATGGCCTCTAACTGTAGTTGTATGTCCTCCCCCGTCCATCCAGGAGAGACGGTTCGCCCCTCAAGTGCCAAAGAAGCCCCACAGGGGCCACCCTCCCCTGGCCAGGGACCGTTCTCTGGAGAGCTCCGAGAGACAGCGGCTAGAGGCTCGCAAACGCCTGCTGGCCGCCAAGCGGGCCCTCTCGGTCCGACAGAGCTCGGTCACCGAGAGGGCAGCAGACAGTATTGAGATCTACATCCCCGAGGCGCAGACCAGACTATGAGACACACACAGACAGAGACACAAACAGAGACCCCCCCCCCACACACACACACACCTACAAAGGTGCACGCAAACCCCCACACAGCACTGAATGGTGAGGGTTGGGTTCTTGTAATATAATCACATCTTTATTTACTTCAACAAAAGAGTGGGGGCGGTCACAGCAGAGGTGGTTGAGGGAGAATATTGTATATTTATTAATGTTTTGCCTTCTCTGAATTTGATCCTCTCCATTGAACGTTCAGCTTTGATGTAGCTCCACCCACTGCTTACTCCCAAAGACGTTTCTTATTTTTACCAATATTTCACCAACCAAGTGACCTGTTGTCACCCAAACAACAGGTATACCAGTACCACAGCATTGATGCATAATGTATAATGTTTCTGATTCATTGGAACTGAAGGGGGTGGGGTGGGGGGGTAGTGTACTAGTGGGTATAGACCGAGCACTGTCCGGGCACACTAGTTAATACTGTTGGGTGTCAGACAGCCTGAGACAGTGGTTGTCTCCCACATGACACCCTATTTCTTAAATAGTGCACTACTTTTGTGCACTACCTGGTTAAAAGTAGTGCACTACATATAAAATAGGGTGTCATTTGAGACACAGCCAGCCTCTCTACTCTGGTGACCCTGGGTGAGGGTGCTACTGTGACTCACAGCACAATGACAGCAGACAATAGGGAAACCCAGTCTCTCTCCCCCTGTGGGATACTACTGTCACAGGGTTCACAACACACACACACACACACACAAGCACATACACACCTACACACATAAGAATGGACGTACACTCATGCGTGTGCACACAGACACACGCACCCTCACACACACCTGTTCTCAAGAGAGATTTGAGGTAATTTACCTAAACCTGTTTGTGTTGTTAGGAGAGAACACCATATCTAAGACCTTCTGGAGACATCGAGACATCTACTGTATGTAGCAGAGACCATTGAAACTGTCAGTTTTAAATGTTTCAATTAGGATTAAGTCCTAACTTCAATTTAAGTCACATTTTCACTTAGTCATGCATTGATGTCAATGGGAGACTAAGTAAAAATGTAACTTAAGTACAACTTCGGATTCGCCCCTTCTTATTGAAATCCAGGCAACAACAGATCTATATCACTTGGCAATGAAATCACACACAAAAGAATTTTAGTCACCATATTTTAAAAACAATTAAATACAAAGAAAAAGGGTATAAACTAATGGTTTGATACAATGATTTTAGTCCAACACATATAAACACCTAGATTTTCTATTAGAGCAACATACATTTACCGCACACTATTTTGTTATTGTACTTCAAACCGTAAAGCTGAGAGACAGTAGCTGTAGCAGTAGCTGAATCAACACAGTCGGAAGGTGTTCAACGTAGACAATAAAATCAATGTGCAAAAATTACATTCATTTGTAAAATCCAAACCTTTTATAAAATGGGATTTGGGTGAGAGATGTAGCATAGGGATTCGTAGTATTTACCAATAATCAATACAGATCTTTGTAGAGTAAAAACTACAAATATAAATAACAGTGTGTGTCGGAAAATGACACTATTCTTCCTTTTCTCGAAATGCAGTCTTTCCAGTTGTAGAAGAGTGGTTTGATTCTGCTGTACTCTCCTTTCTGAACTTTAGGGGTTATAGGTCACAGGGTCACGTCAGTCTGACTACCCACCGATGTGTTAGGATTCTAGTGTCGACAGTGCTAATCCTGCCTGGTAGTCAGGTATTGAGTTAGGTGGGCTCATGACAAGCTCTCAGAGAGAGGTCAGTGCAGTGAAATCAGGATCTGACAGAATAAAAATGGTGATTTACATTTTAGCAGACGCTATTATCCAGAGCAACTTAAAGGACGATTCAGGGTTAGGTGCCTTGCTCAAGGGCAGATCAACAGATTTTCCACTTAGTCGGCTCGGGGATTCAAACCAGCGACCTTTTGGTTACTGGCCCAATGCTCTTAACCGCTAGGCTACCTGCTGCCCCATTTAGTGTGTGAGTGTGTGTGTGTGTGTGTGTGTGTGTGTGTGTGTGTGTGTGTGTGTGTGTGTGTGTGTGTGTGTGTGTGTGTGTGTGTGTGTGTGTGTGTGTGTGTGTGTGTGTGTGTGTGTGTGTGTGTGTGTGTGTGTGTGTGTGTGTGTGTGTGTGTGTGTGTGTGTGTGTGTGTGTGTGTGAATGTGCGTGCCCATGTCTTTGAATGCAGGTGTATGTGTGTATCTAATGTGTATGTGAGTATATGGGGTTTAAGTGCTTGTTTCTGAAGTGCTTCCTTTTTTTCAAGGTCCAAACGGGCCTTTCTTTTCACTATGGTTGTGTCCCAAATGGCACCCTATTCCCTATATAATGCAATACTTTTGAACAGGGCCCATAGAGTTCTGGTCAAAAGTAATGCATTATGTAGGGAATTGGGTACCATAATGGGACGCAGCCTCTGATTAACGTAGCAGAATCAACACACTGTTAGTACATACCTAAAGAGGCCCTGCCTATCATTTTCAACAGAATGATATATGCCTGTACAAAGACGTTATCGGAAGAACATATAACTACATTATACGCATGCTAACATGAGCTAATTGATATGTCGTCATGAACTTCTTGTCGTTTTTTGCTTCTATTCTGTTTATCATATTGTGCTGAGAATATACTTTGTCCTTAAGTAAAACAAAATCCACTACTTCTGATGTTCCTTTAAATGTAAAGTGTTACCAATGTTGTATATAACAAGATATTTTGGTATTCTGTCAAGGGACAGTGGGAATTATTTTCTTTTTACATCTATGTACCATCTCCGCATACAAACTGACATGCAACCATTTGAAAGTAATATAATAATAATAATATAAAGTGTTTAATGGTGTTTTATATCCACTATTTATTTATTAATCCCCAGAAGAATATGATGAATGTTTATTATCATTATTATTATGCACTGACAAGGCCCTTATGCTGTGTTTATGATTCTCCTAATATTTTTTTCCTCTTTGGCATAAAAGACACCTTTTATTCTGTGTCAGTAATCAGCCTTAATTTATAATGTGATAGTCGAGCACAAATCAGCCTCAGGGGAAGAAGAATATAATGTGTGTGTGTGTGTGTGTGTGTGTGGGCGGGATTGTTTGTAACCCATGAAAATGTTGGCTTTGACTCATACTGTAAATAAACCCAGTCGGCAGGTTTGCGTCCCAAATGGCACCCTATTCCCTATATAATGCACTACTTTTGACCAGAGCCTTATGGGCCCTGGTCAAAAGTAGTACACCTAATAGGGAATAGGTTGCCTTTTGGGACACAATCCTGAACATTACAAGAGTTCCGTGGTTTAAGGGTTTAGATAAACTTCTCATGATTGATTCCTTTGTCAAAATATACCATTATTTATTCTCTAAAGCCCCAATGGGTTTGCATTTTCTTTATATTAAATATTGTTTTATCAGTTACTTGTATGAGTGAGACAATCTTGAACAAATTTGCTTTCATAGACTGTGGTCTTGGTTATAGACTTTTGGGTTTGTGGGTGTTAGTAAACTATATTGAAACTGCTTTGGCACAAGGGAAAATCCTTGCTAGACACACACTCGCCGGCCAGTTTATTAGGTATACCCATCTAGTACTGGGTCGGACCCCCCTTTTCCTCCAGAACAGTCTGAATTCTTTGGGGCATTCTACAAGGTGTCTGAAATGTTCCACATGGATGTTGGTCCATGCTGACGAGATGGCATCATGGCGGTACATTCATGCTGCGAACAGACCATCTCTTCCCAAAGATGCTCTATTGGGTTGAGGTCTGGGGACTGTACAAGTATGTTCTCGCTGTCATGTTCCAGGCAATATTTTTAGCTGATAGGAGTGGAACCCAGTGTGGTCATCTGCTGCAATAGCCTAACCATGACAAGGATTGACGAGTTGTGCATTCCGAAATGCCGTTCTGTACACCACTGTTGTACTGCGCCGTTATTTGTCTGTTTGTGGCACGCGTAAGCTTGCACGATTCTTTGCATTCTCCTTCAACCTCTCATCAACCAGCTGTTTTCACAGGACTGCCGCTGACTGGATGTTTTTGGTGTGTCGCACCATCCTCAGTAAACCCTATTCACTGTCGTGCGTGAAAAGCCCAGGAGGGCGGCCGTTTCTGAGATACTGGATCCGGCACGCCTAGCACCGACGATCATACCACGCTCAAAGTCTCTAAGGTCACTTCTTTTTCCCATTCTAACGTTCAGTCGAACAGTAACTGAATGCCTCAATGCCTGTCTGCCTGCTTTATATAGCAAGCCACGGCCATGTGACTCACTGTCTGTAGGAGCGATCCATTTTCGTGAACGAGGTGGTGTACCTAATTAACTGGCCCGGAGAATGTATATATATATATATATATATATATATATATATGACTGTAGAAAAGAGAGAAAAGTCTAATTTGTTTGTGATGGAACTCATGTGATGAAGTAACTGTTCTGTATGATTTCTAATTTCTTTTGGTTTGTAAAAAATTATTTTATAGAGAGTATTCAAAAGATAACAATAGTATGCTTTTTTTGCCCATTACATTTTAAGGTAATTTAATATGCTCTTTATATTTTTATTATTTTTTATTAGAATTCATTCAAATGTCGGTCAAACGATTTGGTTATTTATGGTTATTATATTAACATATCAAAACCCTGACTTTACAGGGTGATTACAGGAAGTGGTAAAGAATGTTGGATTGTGGGTCATTGCCAAACTAAAGACTTTTCAACCAATCCTGGCGATTCTGATGCGGAGGCTTGTGATGTATGCCATGTTCACGTGCTAGTCGGAACTAAGAAACTCGAAAATATACGACTTGCTAACTGGTTGAACACGTGACATTTATAACTACAATCAGTTAGCAAGCCAGACAATTCTGAGTTTGCTAGTTCATACTAGCAAGCGATCGTAGCAGTAGTCCATATATAAGTATAAAATGATTAAAATAAACATTTGTACATAAATGAATGTTTCCCTATGTAAATGTAAAAACAATCAAATAACATATTTAGCAAATATACATTTTGTAATTCATGTTATTACACTGTTGATGTTATGTCACGTGTACGGAAATTGATCAGCATTAAAAACCTTAATGCCATCATCATACGCTATCCTAGATATGTTTATTGAAATGCATGCTGCACATGTTTTCACTTATATCATAATGAGGCAGATTTACATATACTGAACAAAAATATAAACGCAACATGCAACAATTTCAAAGATTTTGCGGAGTTACGGAAATAAGTCAATTGAAATAAATCCATTAGGCCCTAATCTATGGCCCACCCACTGGGAAGCCAGGCCCAGTCAATCAGAATAAGTTAACAAAAGGGCTTTATTACAGACAGAAATACTCCTCAGCATCTACCCTCCCCTCCCCCCTTTGATGATCCCGCAGGTGAAGAAGCCGAATGTGGAGGTCCTGGGCTGGCGTGTTTACACGTGGTCTGTGGTTGTAAGGCCGGTTGGACGTACTGCCAAATTCTCTAAAATGACGTTGGAGGCGGCTTATGGTAGAGAAATGAACATTCAATTCTCTGGCAACCGCTCTGGTGGACATTCCTGCAGTCAGCATGCTAATTGCACGCTCCCTCAAAACTCAAGACATCTGTGGCATTGTGTTGTGTGACAAAACTGCATATTTTAGAGTGGCCTTTTATTGTCCCCAACACAAGGTGCACCTGTGTAATGATCATGATGTTTAATCAGCTTCTTGATATGACACACCTGTCAGGTGGATGGCTTATCTTGACAAAGGGTAAAATGCTCACTGACAGGGATGTAAACAAATTTGTGCACAACATTTGAGAGAAATAAGCTTTTTTTGCCTATGGAACATTTCTGGGATCTTTTATTTCAGCTCATGAAACACGGGACCAGCACTTTACATGTTGCATTTGTATTTTTGTTCACTGTAGTTAGAAAGACCGTGTCATTCTCCTCACGCAGAGGCGGGCCCTATAATTACATAGCTGTGTGGCCATGGCTTTGCCTCGTCACTCCTAATGCACATTATAGTGCACTACTTTCCCATAGTGAATAAGATTATATTTGGGACACAGACGGTGTGTATGGGGATTTTGTCTCTCCCACATAAATCAAGCTCATATTCAACATGCTGACCAAAAGGGAGCCAGGGATTTCACCCTCCTCTTCAGCCCTGGGTCTCTCCATCAGGGTTGTGTTTACTAGTCCACGCCGTAGCGAAACGTTTTGCAAAGCAATCCCGGAAATCTGTATTCTGATTAGACAAGTTCAGGGAGTACCTCTCCAGAGCAGCACTATCTATCCTCTGTTTCTGGAGGTGATGACCCTGATTAGTGATGTGCTCCATGGTGCGAGTTATCGGACCACGGCCGTCGGTATGTCACTGCTGATCTGGCATGCAGCTGGGATGCAGTGGGAAAGGTAAATTAGGCTGTGTGTGTGGGTGCGTGCGTTCTATACATATGCCTCAGATCACCAATGATTTCTTGTCAGGACAAGAAAGAACAGAAGACAATATTCTTACAATTGACAAGAGGCATTTGGGGTTTTTTGTAAAGAAAGTGGGTTAATAGACGGGTTGACTGACGTCATGAAAATTGTGTGTGCACATTGCGTTGACACGAAGCTGCCATGTGTGGAATCGTAGGTGGCTCGTTTCAGCTTGTCGTATCCTGTTATTGATACCATTATTTTGACGTGTTTTGACTGATGTCATGTCTATGCTAATATGGCAAAAATTCAGTAGCTAGCAAACCAACAACTGTAATGATGTATTTGAGAGACAAGTGCCCATTGTGCAAATGTATGTGTTTTTAATAAACATTTGGAGACTAAATATAGTTTACATGCTGTCAAACGTTTAAGCAATCCCTGTCTGTTTTACCCCATAGTTGCGCACACATCTGTTGTAGCTAAACAACTGACCCATCTATACTATAACAGGCTGGTGCAGCATTTCCAAACCACCAGAACAAAGGTATGCATGTGATGGTGATCGCTTCGCTACACTGACAAAGGCAATCTTAGAAGGGTAATTTGAATCCATGCCTTTAGGATTTTACTGGCGACACAGGCAACCACTGTTTATGTATCCTCGAAAGAACACAAATTATTTTTTAATCTTCAACATAGAAATGCCACCAAAAATAATTTACTGAAACTTGTTACAAATGACATGATTCACCAAAATATACATGTATCAACATAATTAAAGTGACTAAGACACTGTAGAACTGTAGAATACAGTCTGTACATTATTCTAGTAATATTAAAGTAATAATGTTTCCGTATCCTGCATTACTCATCTCATATGTAAAAACTGTACTCTACTATTCTACGGTATCTTAGTCACTTTAATTATGTTTATACAGTTATATTTATCACCCATCTCATATGTATATACTGTATTCTATACTATGCCACTGTATCTTAGCACAATGGCGCTCTGATATCGCTCGTCGATATATGTACAGTATATATTCCTAACTCATTCCTTACTTGATTTATGTGTATTTGGGGATGTTGAGAAACTTGTTAGATATTACTGCACTGTCGGCGCTAGAAGCACAAGCATTTCGCTACACCTGCAATGACATCTGCTAAACACGTGTATGTGACCAATAAAGGAAGTAAAGTTTTGTTTCAGTCTCCTCCATCTCCACTGTCTTTGTGAGATGCATAGTAGGTGAACGGATGATCTCCGTATGCGTGGTTCCCACCTTGAAGCATGGAGAAGGAGGTGTGATGGTGTGGGGGTGCTTTGTTGCTGACACTGTTGGGGAGTTATTTAGAATTCAAGGCACACTTAACCAGCATGGCCAGGGGTGATTCTGGCCAATCTGACACCCTAGGCGAGATCTCCACCCACAAGTTTGGGAATATTTTCTTTAACTTCTTTTCTTCCAAGTAGAACAAAAGTTCAAGGATGGTCATGGTAGCCTTTGGAAAGTCTGGAAAACTTTGCATTTCTGAAGCCAATTCCTTTCCATCCAGGTCTGGCTGGCCATTAGCACTGAGAGAGCTGCTGAGGTTTGCACACTGTTGTTCAAGTTCGACTGGGGTAAGCTTGGGAAAGTTGGTAAGCAAACCAAACATGCTCTCAACCTCACGTAGGGTTTGAAAGCGCTCTCGCAGTGACTCAATGCAGATATCCACAACTCTGTTAAAGAAACAAACCTCCATTTGCTTAACTGAATCAATGAGAGGTTCATCAGGACACTCAATGAGAAGTGCTGCTTCATTTTTCGGAGTCTCTTCTGCTTGAGAATAGCATCCACATTAATTTCCTGCCATATCTCTTTAACTGTGGCTTGAGCAGAGGCAGAGAACCGATAGGAACCCACCTTCTCTGCCAGGGACTGAGCCTCCACCCTAACGATGGGATCGGTGGCTTTCTCCCTCACTTCAAGCAGTGCTTCCCTGATTTTTGGAGATTGGTACCACACAGCTTCAACACTTTCCACCCGACTCTCTCATCTGGTGTCTGACCAGGATTTCACTGTTATCCACACATGGCTCTTCAAAATAGACCAGCGTTTAGTGGAGGCTGAGAAAAGAGTGAAGAGCTTCTGAAGATATCCAAAGTAGGAACTGGCTTCAGGGGAGCTTTTTCCTGATTCAGCGACCACCAGATTAAGTGTGTGTGCACTGCATGGCACAAAACAGCCCATAAAATATAATTTGATCTCAGCACCATCTCCTGACACTATTCAAATGACAACAGAGAGCTGCTCTTTATGGCTGCCATCAGGGGTGCAGTCCAAAATTAGTGAATAGTATTTTGAGTGTTTTATTTCACTCACAATGGTCTTTGTGATCCCGTCACCAATGCAGTCAATCAATTTGTTTTGAATTAGAATACCCATGTATAAAGCATGGCTGGCTCCACTTTGTACCATATGTAAGTGCTGTTTGAGGATAGGGTCAAATTCGGCAACAAGCTGTACTTCTTGGAGGACGTTTCCGTTATTTGGCTGGTAAAGTGCATCTGTTTTTCCTCTCAGAGCAAGGTTTCTCTCTGCGAGGGACTGAATAATGGCTACCAACCGTGTCAGGACCTCTCGCCACAGTCTTCTTTCAGTCTCTATTTGCATAATTTCGACCTGATCTATTGTTTTCCCCCTTTGAAGACGACTCAAGTTCTTTCCATGAGGTCATGTGTTTTTTATGTTCTAGACTGCACTCATGAGATTTTAGTATAGTGCCACAATTATTAACAAGCTTATGATCTTAGTTTGAAAAGGTTTACAGCAAAAACAGTACAGATTATCATTTTGTATTGAATAAACTAAGCAGCTTCTCTTCAATTTCTCCCCATTCTGTAATTTAGTGTGAAAGTGGTGATGGTGGCAACCTCTCCCATCCTCCCTCCTGTGAAATACAAAGTCTGGTGGGATCTGAAATGGCCCCCTACTAACCATCTCAGTCCTTGCACTGTCTGAAATTGCTGGCCAATATGCAGGATCTAGAGGCACTGCCTGTACAGAATGCGTTATTGGATCTTGACTAGCCGGCAGACAGGAAGCAGTAGCAGAATGTGATGCACTTGATTCTTCGCCTGGACAAATTCCAAGAATAAGTAATACATTTTCACAGAAAAAATCTTATAGCCCTTTATTAGATGATTACTGAAAACTGATTTAACAGAATTAATACTAATAATCTTACAATACAGTTCAAATATTTCAGGTTAAAGATTCAACAACACAGGAAAACAGAAAGAAATTGGTACATTTTACCCACTACAAATGAGGGAAAAAATTATATATGCTGTCCCATAATAAAGATGGTGCTATTAAAACTTGCCTGGATCTGGTACAGCTTCACCTGAATCTGACTGACAAGTAGGCAAAACTGTTGAGTCGGCTGTGGATGTGTCTTGACCTATACATTTGATCACATATGAAAAAAAACATTGGATTAAAACATATCACCATATGTGGCACAATTATAAGAAAAGATCATCACCACAATCTTAATCAAAAAGTAAATAGGCTACTCACTCTGAGGGGATTAAGTTGATGGTTCCCCTTCAGTGGCAGCAGCATCTTCTTTGCCTCTCCCCAAACATTTCTTGAGAGCATCTGTCATATTTATTTGCAAAATAATAAAGTGCAAATGTTCAGAACACTTCAGACACTCTGCAACTAACCATTTTGTCTCTAAATATTGATCTAAACTAGCCTTAAGGTTCCACTTCCATTCGTTTTATTTTGCAGTGTTTCTCCTATGTTATATTCAGAGCGGCTCCTAAACTGTATCCCGGCACTAATGGACCCGACATCCATGAATTTAAAGCGTGACTTCTAAATGTCTGTTGGCTAGCTAACAGACGCTAATCGCTAGCTGGAATGCTAAAAACATAGCTAGATAGCTGGATGGCACAGCAGCTCTGACATTGATCAATGTCCCCCCATGAAAATGTTTAGGGAAAACACTGTTTTTGCCTAAAAACGCCCGAGCATGGCTACCACAGCATTCTGCAGCGATACGCCATGCCATTCCATCAGGTTTGCGCTTAGTAGGACTATAATTTGTTTTTCAACAGGACAATGAGCCAACACACCTCCAAGTTTTTTAACCAAGGAGAGTGAAGGAGTGCTGGCCTCCACAATCCCCCAACCTCAACCCAATTGAGATGGTTTGGGATGAGTTGGACCGCAGAGAGAAGGAAAAGCAGCCAAGTGCTCAGCATATGTGGGAACTCCTTCAAGACTGTTGGAAAAGTATTCCAGGTGAAGCTGGTTGAGAGAATGCCAAGTGTGCAAAGCTGTCATCAAGGCAAAGGGTGGCTACTTTGAAGAATCAAAAATATATTTTGATTTACTACATGTGTTATTTCATAGTTTTGATCTCGTCACTATTGTTCTACAATGTAGAAAATAGTAAAAATAAGGAAAAACCCTGGAATTAACAGTTGTGTCCAAACTTTTAACTGGTACTGTATATAAATATATATATTTACAAAAAAATATATGGGGGATTGGAAATGATGCAGACAATTACATTGATGGAAGCTACAATCTATCTGCAATATTAAAGCTGATCTGCCCCCTAAAAAACAAAACAAATACCCAGGATCCACATGGTCTTAATCTGGGTCATATTGACTAGCCACCAAACAAAAGAGAATGGACTGAAGCAGGGAGGGACTATCTGAACTTGTCCAATAAATGTAGGTTTGACTTGACACTTAGGTGTCATAACCAGCCAATAAGATAACGCAATATGTCACAACAGGTTTAAATATATGGGTCATGACAGTGTTATGACCATATGACAGGTTATGACAAGTTATGTCAGCTGTTATGACTGGGTGTCAAGTTTTACTAAAACCTTTGTATTAATTTTCCGTGAATGTATTGAGACACAGCCACACATAAAACCCTGCCTGGCAGGAAACCGTTGACGTCTGCTGTTAGCATAATCCTGTATAAATTAGCGCAGGCTAATGGTTTGGAGCTCTGGTGAACTTAACACACACACACACACACACACACACACACGTAGGAATGTCTCAGGATAGAATGACTCATGAGGCCAATACAGACAGCATGTAGAAGCATAAGCATACAAACATGCACACACAAAGTGCTATTTCTGTTCTCTCTCTACCTTTTTTCTTCATGTAGTGCCAATGTATGATTGATGGAGCTCATATCACTCTACATTCTGTGCAACTGCTGTTACGTGATTCTAGGGGGCATTGTAGTCAATATGTGATCGAGTGTTCCAACAGTGAAACGGCAAGCTTTGTAGAAAACAACTATTTATTTAAATCCCATATGTGACCCCTATTTGCCACAAACATTGCACAGTATGAAAGGAAATCACATCATTGGGCGTCATGTCACATTCGCTATACACAAACATGGTCCTTTGTACATAAAATGCTTTTTGGTGATTTAGAAAATGCTATTTTTTTCCACTGCTGGTGACTTCACAAATTCAAAACAAATCGTATTTAGCGTTGTTCTTCCAGTTAACTGGCCATCGCTACACAGGTTTGCGTCCCAAATGGCACCCTATTCCCTATATAGTGCACTACATAGGGAATAGGGTGCAATTTGGGCTGAAGCCCACTAAGTGAGGAGGGGAGGAAGGCTCAGACTAGGAACCTGCTACATTGTTCATCTGAATGATCCCTTGGTGTAGGAAAAACGCTTAATCAAAACCAAGAAGAGAGGTTTAATTTCTTTTAAAAGATCAAAAGGAAAGGTATAAAAAAAAGTCAAAAGAAAACAAAACTATACTCTTATCATGAAAAAAAACACGGAACACTTTCTACAGTAGTGATAAAGTTAATCATAAATCACAAGAGCAATGTATGTTTTAAGACACTGAGATGAGAGATGGGGACCCTAACTCTGCCCTATTGTGCGAAAGGCCGAGTGGAAAACATCAAACTGATCTCTGAAATGTAAAATGTGAAACATCTGGAAATTACATATCCCATGGGGGATATGTCTGTGAAACTACATACCCCATAATGGCGGAGAGGAGAACCACCCTCCCTCACACCCGCAGAACCCTTGTATGCCCTCTTGCCTTGCTCTAGTAAAATACATAGGAAAAGTTGTAAGACAGGCAGCGCTTTTTTTGTCCGTAAATCTTTTTGGTCCTGTGTGCAAAAAAGATACACATACATACATACATACATACATACATACATACATACATACATACATACATACATACATACATACATACATACATACATACATACGACAAAATAAAAAAAGAACTAACAGCCAAGGCACCTTGATACAGTTTGGTACACCAATGTATACCAAAAATAGAAGTTATCAGGCTTGTTGAGTTGTGTTTGTTGCGCAGTCACTGAACACATGTGAGGAGTTAATTTAGGAACAACAACAGGGTTGTCATCTCTCTTTCCCTCCCCTTTCTTCCTCTCTCTTTAAGACACCAGTTGTTTAGCCTGCAGCTCCATCTCTGCCGCCCGCTTGAGGGCCACCTCCACTAGGAGCTGGAAGCCACTGAAGTCCTGTGTGAGGTCTGGGGGGGTGGGGGGAGGGGTGTTGAAGAGCCCACTCTGGGGGCTCAGGTTACCCTCCATGGTGGTGGTGGTGGTCACTGCCGGGGCGCCCAGGCCCAACCCTTCCTCCTGGCATCTGAAGAGCCCCAGAGCTTCTGTGGTGGAATGCAGCAGCTCTGCGGCCCTACTGCCATCTGTGTTCATGCTGGAGAGGAAGCAGGAGAGGTAGGAGGGGGGGCTGGCCATGGTGGTAACAGTGGTGTGACAGATTACAGAGGGCCGGTGAGCCACGGTGGTGGCGGGCCCTGGGGAGGAGGGGGACATCTTAGGGGACGATATGGCCTTCAGCAGGACGCTGGGGCTGGGGAGACCTGCCTCGAAGCTGCAGGGGTGCAGCGGCCGCTGGTCATAGCTGTCCTCAGAGCCCGTGGCGGCAGTGGCGTGCTCGGGTGACTGAGAGCTGGAGTCAGAGAAGCCCCCGTCGCCTGCCTTGCTGCATTTCCGGGAGAAGGTGAACTGGTTTGGGTCTTTACCGTCTTTACGCAGCATCTCCGGGAGGAGCCGCCGACGTGCGTTGATGAACCAGTTGCAAACCTGAAGGAGGTTAAATTGCATCATTTATTTAAGTATATAGTAGTTTCAACTTGTCTCAAAAAAGAGGAAGACAAAGGGGAAAAGGAGAGAGCACACAACTATACTTACATATCTCACATGTTGACATAAAAACAGGTTACATCCAGTTTACATATTTACATGACATTGTTAGACGCGTCTGTTTTTCTGTAGTATCCAAAACATGCATCTTATCTGAAACATCTACTAGCATATGTGATGGGGGTTGCACAACTAGCTATTGATCATATTCTATATTCTGGCAAACCTATAGACAATGTTTTAAAGCTCTTGTTATGGCAACTGTTCACTACCTAGTTATGGCAACTGTTCACTACGTAATTACGCATAAGTGAATGTCTTATAATTCATAATTCAACAAACAAGTAAGAAAATATAAGGTGCTACTTCTGTGCTCATCAAGAAACCCAAACCAGGCCTTTGAAAAGCAATCATGGCATGTAAACACCAGTTTGGTGTAAGGTCTTGTTGCCCTTCCCAATTCTATTGCCCTCTCCTCCCCCGACCGCCCAATCTCCCTCTCTGTCCCAGCCAATTGTCAGCCATGGATGGCTCACCAAAGCTTAGAGCTCTTAGTATGTAAAGGACTCTGTATTGTTCCCAGACAGCTGGGCTGGAGGGAGGGAAATTCCTGTGTGTTACAGCCAAGCCCATGCCAACCATCCAGCAGACTGAGTGAGTGAGCCGAGTCAGAGTGCTCGGTTCCTCCTAGTCACCATGTGTGTGCCCCAAATGGTACCCTATTATTCCCTACAAAGTGCACTACTTTTGACCGGAGCCCTAAGGGAAAAACCATGTGGGCCCTTGTCAAAAGTAGTGCACTACATAGGGAATAGGGAGCCATTTGGGACACAGGCTGTCTTTTCACTTCAGACAGAATGTTGCAACATCAAACTTCCTTGAAAGGCCCTGCTGCTAGCTGTTCATTGTCCACGTGTCAATCATGCTCTCTTTGTTTACGTACGTGTCATAAAACCAGAGACAGAACGTTACAACACAAGGTCATTGCACATTGCGTTTCCGGCCACTCGTTTTTTTGCATGCCACAGACCTACTAGTCATTTGATAAGATTGGTGAAAGAAAGCAATTCAACTCTGTGATCACTTCAAGGAAGGTAAGAAGGAAGGATGCATTGCTGAAGTATTTGAACAGGGCCCCTTATGTAATTGATGCAGATCATTAGTTAGCATACCTGTAGTGTGGAGAGCTGCGTCTGTTTGGAGAGCAGGGCTTTCTCCTGTTCAGAGGGGTAGGCATTGTAGCGATGCTCATATAGCCAGTCCCTGAGGATCTGCACCGACTCCTTGGGTAGGTTCCCGCGCCTCTTCCTCTTCCCACTGCTACCTCCCGTACTGGATGACAAGTCCAGGGGGGCGTCCATGCTGTCCTCGTCGTCTGTTTCACTGCACGACAACGTCATCATGCCTGTGTGTGGAGAAGAGAGAACTGGATGTGTGAGAGAATGTCAGTCAGAATTCCCCTCATGATGCCAGCCAAACACTTTCTTTCTTTCTTTCTTTCTTTCTTTCTGCCAGCCAGCCAGCCAGCCAGCCAGCCGCCTTGCAACAGCCCTGTGCCAAACGCTAGCTGTCTAGCAGAGGCAGCGGATGTGTCAGAAGCAAGCTGTCAAGTTCAGCCATGTGATTCATGGAACAGAGAGGGAGGAAGAGGGGGGAGGAGGGAGAAGGGGAAGAGACATCACAAAGGCAGGCTGCTCCAATGCTGTGTCAGTTATAAAACCTGCCTCAACAAATACTGCTGGCCTACTGTATTGTACTGAGCAAACACCTCTTCATGTTGACATTGACACAGTGCAGGAAGCTACGGCAGGACCCAAGACAGCTGAAATAGTTATTCCAGGGGGAGAATTTCCAAGGCTATAAGAACATCTGTAGTCCATTTGAATTGCTTTCTTTGATATAAGATAATCAAACAGTTAATACAAAATAGTTTACCACAAGCCTTTACAAAAAACTTAATGTCAGGACAATAGATCTGGCAATAACACATTTCAAATCAAACTTTTTTGGCAACTTTATAATTTATACTACGTCTTATTTAAGTTTTAAATTGTAAAAACTAAACATGGCATCATCTGTAGTCCATCATTCCATGTCAACAAAATACTGTACAGGATATCACTAGATCTGTCCTTGGCATAGCGGTGGGAAATGGATAAAAAAAAACGACTGAAGTTGGAATGAGGTAATTATGCAGGATTGGACGAGGAAAGGGGGAGGGGGGACTTGTTGCAAATCAACGTCTCGAGACTAAACAAAAGAATCTTGTTCGTCGAACCATTATTTAACTATAATTGTAACGTTTTTGAAAGAATAACTACTAATTTCTTAAGTTAAGTCTACTACTCATATTCGAGTGAATTGAGCGTTTTATAAGCTCAACTGGAAGGAATTTCTAAGTTTAAACAACGTGTAGAAGTTCTATTGTGTAGTCTGTAACACGAGGTCGAAGAATGCGAGAAAGCAGCCTCGCAGAATGAAAGCAAACTGCAACTTCACAAAGGAGTTCAGGATTTGAACACTGTCACTAGAAATGTAGGGCTGAAGAAGTCTGCTGCAAGTTTCTCACTATCCAATTTCATTCAACGTTGCACATAATACAATGTATACCGAGAAAACAATGTTGCAGCTAAACTAGCAGAGGAAACGTACTCTGAGTCGTTGAGGCTACAGATTTGATACATTTTAATTACCTAAATGCGTGGTGACCTAATTTAGTCAATCCATCTCTAGATGTACTCTAAAGGAATTAGTTAGTAATTGGAAACGTGTTCATCATTAACTACGTTTTCAGAGTATTCTATAAAGTTAAAGTATCTTAACACTATTGTAAAACAAAATTATGATATTTACTCGATGCCTTTAAACTAGTCGACCTAAAACTAACAATTCCTTGCATTTGAAACGATTTGAATCAAAAGGCATATCCGCAAAACAATCAATTTTGACAGCCCGCCTGCACAAGGGAAGGGGGGTGTACTGTTTTGACTGGAACAAACAATAGGATGCGTTGCTTGCATTGAGAAATGCGTTATGCGCGATCTCCTTCAATATATTTTCTGATACACGCATGTTATCGAAATTGTGACAATCAGCACGCGGATGAAAAATGCAACCTACCCTTTTTTGTCTTCATGTCCGTCAGAAATCCCCTTTTCACGTTGGACCGCAGTATTTTTTTCTCGAATTGTATTCGTTTAGTGGCAGATCTTTTTCTCAGGATATTCCACACGTATACTCCAAATGGTTAAACGGCTTCGTTCATTGATTTATTTTCGGTCATAGAACCATTCTTCGGCTTTTTAATTTGTTTGAAACGCAATAGGCGACTTATGCCAGGGGTAGGCTACCTGAAGTCCGCTGCTCGACTTGGCGAAGCCTTTCTCATTCAATGTGTGTTTGATCATGAAACTGGGTGACAGCTATCTTTGACAGCTGCGTGACTCAACGCACAAAGATCCTCCCACTTTAGAGGGAAGAGCAAAAATATCTGACATCAGCATGGCTTTTGTAATGGCATATACACCATTTTACCAAACAATCGCTAGAATGTTTTATACGTGTATGTTACAAATGTAGGCCTGTAATTAAAATGCATAGCTGTAGGTATGGAAGCTAAGGGCATTGCAGATCTTGCAGCAGTTTTAGTGCACAATATTCAAAACAACAACCGCAGCATGGCTAGGCTACTTCTCATCCGTATTTCGGACGCGGCTTCTCTAATTGGCTAGCCTATTCCTGTATCAATTTCTGTGTCCATGTTTTCATAAATAGCCGAGCCTCATTAGCATATTAATTATTTCATTTGCTAATGCATTATGCAACAAATGTGATGGTTGTCAATTTGTCAACAGGGATAGGCTAATATCCTATGTCAGCCGTAAGGACTGTCAGTGATTTTATGCCTGCATTGATCTATTCAAATAGCATTTGAGAGTGTTTGCATAAATAAATCAACTTTTGCATTGACATGAACACAATCCCACCGAACAACCGCTAGAATATATTCTACTTTTATGTTACAAATGTAGGGCTATAATTGAAATGCATAGCTGTAGGTATGGAAGCTAAGGACATTGCAGATCTTGCAGCAGTTTTAGTGCATAATGTTCAAAACAACAACCGCAGCATGGCTAGGCTACTTATCATCAGTAGGCTATTCCATACATGGCTTCTCTAATTGGCTAGCCTATTCCTGTATCAATTTCTGTGTCCATGTTTTCATAAATAGCCGAGCCTAATTAGCATATTAATTATTTCATTAGCTAATGCATTATGCAACAAATGTGATGGTTGTCAATTTGTCAACAGGGATAGGCTAATCCAATGTCAGCTATAAGAACTGTCAGTGAATTTACGCATGCATTCTAATACCATTCAACGTAATTTGTCAACATATTTTGTGTGACATGGAATCTATGTGGAAAATACATTGGATTTTTGTTTTGAGGGTGAAACTACATGATTATGTCATCATGGTAACCAATTCTGAAATTAGACAAACCTTGTATAAAATAGGTTGAATTTGTACCTTTGAAACAATGCCAGATTTTCAACATTATATCCACTATCAGAAAAAAAAACTATAGGCTGGGCATCACCTCCTACTGGAGAGTTGATTTATCTACAGCTATTCGTTTGGTTTCCCATCCTCGGTTTTAACCAAGCTTTGATATTTGTCACTGTCTACTGCCAATGTGCTATCGCGAGATTGATTATTGAGAGATCTCCACATAATATCAAATTAATTCACTGTTACTATCGAAGTCATTCCAAAAGGTAGTTTAAGAAAGCAAATGAAATGTAACAATTTTTTACAAGTCATGCAGTATGTCATCAATGATACTATTTAGGCCAATATAGCATTTGCAAAGTCATCAACAGCTGTTGTTTCAATTCAACCCAGGGTTAAAATAAAAATAGACAGTACATATAGGCCTAGGGTTTCAAGCTTTGGTTGATTTCAAATGTAATCTACAACTTAATCATTACTTTGTTGGGTTCACGTCTCCTTCTCAACCAACAAGTTAAAGAATATGACTAAATCAAATCAAACTTTATTTAAAGTGCATTTGAAGTTTGATCTAATTTAGTCATATTCTTTAACTATGATTTTTGGTTGAGATGGATACGTGAATCCAACATATCAATTATTAATTTGTAGACAAACTGGATATTGAATTATGTTTGGTTGTCAACACAACCAAATATCAACATTTGAAGGAGATGTATCTTCTGCTTGGATAGTTCCATCTGTGCCACTGACTTAGTCTGGCTTTAATTCCACATAGAACAGATCTACCGCTTCTTACACTTGCTTTCAATGAGAATGACAGATCTATAACTAATGTTTCTATGTGAATTTGGTTAGGTTGCCCAAAAAGTAACATATTGTCACTTTAAGTTGTTATAAAAATACTAAATATCTGACATTGTATTCCCATTTGAACTTTGTTGTGCTTTTAAATGATTGAAAGTGCAGTGATAACACGTTTAGATGACAACTAAACCAAAAATCAGAAATTGTTTTCCATTGAAATTTGTTTGTGCTTTTAGATGATTGAAATGCTTTTAGATGGCCGGCAGGTAGCCTAGTGGTTATAGCGTTGGGCCAGTAAACAAAAGGTCGCTGGTTTGAATACCGGAGCCGACAAGGTGAAGAGAATTGTTAATTTGCTCCAGGAGCTGACCCTGGAGGTAGGCCGTCATTATAAATAAGTATTTGTTCTTAACTGACTTGCCTAGTTAAATAAATAACTTAAATAACTCAGTGATAAACTGATTCAACAAACTTCTGGCTCTCTTTTTGAATGGGTGAATAATGGTTGAAATCTCATTGATCAACATCTCAACCAAATATTACCTAATTCTATATCAAGAGTGGATATGTTATAGCATATAGCTAGCCTACATTTGATAATAATGGATTATCCAGGAACCAATATACTCTGTAGGTCTATTAGTCTATGGCGGAAGGGCCATGGAAAGCAACACAATTAAAAGGGATCACCCCTATTCCTATTCAACACAATCTGTTAATATGTTGCTTTTCTTTCTGTAACTACGGGTCAGATAGTACTACATTGTGTCCACTGGCCATGTGAGGACTGCACTATTTTTAAAGGGCCGCCCCATATGGTATAAAACGCTCTATCTACCAGAATAATGGGTACATGACGTAATCTTGAAAAGCACAGATAAAGTACAGGGCTGCTCTCTGCTGGCGATAACTATACATTGCACATTCGTCAAAATCTGTCCACGCGGGAATAACGTAACTCTGAATATTATTAATTCTCAGTGAATTCATAATATTAAGTGTTTTTCGAAATTAACAACATACCAAATACTACATTGGATGCAATTTGATACATGCTAATTAGTTTTTCTGCCCATAGACATAAAGGCCTACAGAAAATACATTCATATTGTATAGTTTGCATAGCCCTGCTTTAGGTGTTTATAACAATACATTGACATTGTCATTTAAAGAATAGTGCCAGTATGTTTGCGCTATCATGGTAACTCTTTGTAACAACAATAGATAGATAGATAGATAGATAGATAGATAGATAGATAGATAGATAGATAGATAGATAGATAGATAGATAGATAGATAGATAGATAGATAGATAGATAGATAGATAGATAGATAGATAGATAGATAGATAGATAGATAGATAGATAGGTACTTTATTGATCCCCCGGCGGGGAAATTTCATTGTCAAATTTCATTGTCAAGCAGCTACAACAAAACACAGGGCAGGTGCAAAATGCCACAACGAAAGTACACAAAAGACAGATACACGGTACATGATACATAGAGCGGGCAGTATGAAAAAGTATAGAAATACAAGATATCTGGAGTGCAAAAAAAAAAGCTATAAAAAGATATTGCATAGTATGGGTGGTTGGCTGAATATGTACACTATACATTGGTGGATGTTGGATGGTTAACTATACTATACAGGTCGATGGCAGAGAAATACTTCAGTAGCTAAAAATGCGTATGATATGAGCGAGGGTAATAATAGTTTACTTAATAGACAGACTGGCTAAATGAACCGGTAAGTGAAAATTTTGCATGGTTAAATTAGCTGTACAGGTAAGTATACAGTTATATTTACAGATAAGTGAATACTTACATGGTTACACAAACTGTACAGGTAAATGACAGGAAGAGATACTTTAATAGCTAAATGTGTGTATGATATAATTTGGGGTAATAATAGTAATTCCCTTAAAATACAGTCCTTAGTGTGCAGGGTTTAATTACAGACAACTGCACATATTGCACATTCGATATACTAAAAGCAATGAGAAAAGTTGCAACTGACAGGATACTAATATGCATTCCTGAGTGAATGCCTATGTAGGTTAGGTCCAAGAATTACTAGCAATATTGCACGTGATATGATATAACAACTGTACATGAGTATGTATATACAGACCTGCATGAATAAATAGGTCCTGAGTGAATGGGTGCTGACTGACCAGAGTTACTCACGGATGGATGCATTATTGTTAAACTAGGTCCTAGCACCCTAACAGTTCCAGATCTATGTTGCCGACGGCACGGCACCCCGGTGAGGCATTATATAGTCTAATAGCCGCCGGCAGGAAGGACCTCCTGTAGAATCTCTGGCACACCGTGGTGGGATCAGTCTGTGACTGAAAGTGCTCCTCTGCGTCATAACCATAGCGGGCAGAGGGTGGGTGACGTTGTCCCTGATGGCCAGCAGTTTGGCCAGGATCCGTCTCTCTGCCACCTCCTCTAGAGTGTCAAGGCTCATCCCCAGGACAGAGCTAGCCTTCCTGATCAGCTTATTTACCCGAGAAGCATCACCGGCTTTGATGTTTGCTCCCCAGCACACCACTGCAAAAAAGATGGCACTGGCCACCACAGACTGGTAGAAGGTATGCAGTAGTTTACTGCACACGTTGAAGGACCTGAGCCTCCTCAGAAAGTAGAGTCGGCTCTGGCCCTTTTTGTACAGGGCCCCGGTGTTACCAGCCCATTCCAGCCTGTTGTCCATATGGACTCCCAGGAACTTGTATGACCCGACCATTTTCACCTCCATCCCCTGTATAGGGACTGCAGTCAGTCCCAATGGAGTATGAAAGAGCATAAAAATATCTGGGAACAGGTTACCTCAAAACTATACATGCCATTGAATCAGAAATAGCCTAACATGAACGTTTGGGGGTAACAGTTTGATCCACCTATTTATACATATCAAATGGCTCATTTACAAGTTTTCCCTTTAGTTGACATGCAATGACACATGTTAGCTGGTTGAAATGGAGATCTACCAATGAGATCTCTGTGAGATGAGTAATGTCTATTTCAAGACCATGTGTAATTTAATTCAGGTCATATAACACAGATCACATAAGCCCAATATCTAGGTTTTAGGGATCTATAACCAGATAGTGTGTCATCCACATATTGATGAAAGATTATAGATTGTGCACGACATTGTGTTTGTGTCATAACAGATTATCTAACATGTATTTTTCACATACTATATTTTCCATACTGCAAACAGACAAAAATAAATAATGTCTGAAGTGTTTAAGCACAGTAGCCTACATTGGCAAATAACCACTAAAAAGCTAAAAAATGGCAATACAATCCTTTTAAGGACGGGACCTTGCTTTAATCTCAAGAAGTAATGGGGGTTGTGAGTCATTTTTGTGCATATCCGTGCGCTTAACAGTGAGGTAGCTTTTGGCACGCTTTGCGCATTCCAGAGTGGCGACGCCGCCTCGACTCCGCCGACTGGAACGAGAGAACTTCCGAGAGTGTACTGTGACACATCAAAACCTTTTAATTACTTCGCTGTGGTCATTACTGCTCTACGTACAACTACTTCAACAGTTGGCTATGAGGGGAAACGAAGCGGAGAGTGTCCAGTTACACTTTTCAGGTCTAAAATTAGGGAGACTGCGCTGACGCAAGATGGCTAAACTCGGTCCCTATGTGTGACAACGGGAACAAGACACTGGATCCATGGAAACGTATCCTACAGCTTAGCTGTTATTGATCACAGGGTGTATTTTTTGCCTTTGTTGTCATCTTTCCGTGACACTTGGGGCTCTAGCTTTTTGTATAAAGGCGAGTCTTTCAAAATGCAGTTGTACAGCAGTGCGTTGACACACTATCCCGGATCCTCTCGCAAAGTTTCGATAACTATCACAAGTGGTACCATTACTGACCATTTGTCCAGGACAACAACGAGCTCCTCTGCGAATAATAAACCGAGTGGTCCTACTCCAGCAGTGACTAGTGGGAATCCGGTAGGAGAGACTCAATCTACCGCAATGCCTGCTGCTTTTTCATGTTACGAGGCTGCTTCCATGAAGCCAGTCTACTACACTTCTACCGCAGAGATAATCATTAGTCGGCCTGACGGAGTTGAGAGATACATACCAGTGCACATCATAAAGGAGACCCAGACTAAACAGGCTCCGTCGGACTCATATTCACAAGACGTCGTGATTCAGGCACGTGACCGAGATGATCATTTGGACACAGACTTGATTGTGGACTTCATTGATCACTTGAGAGGTAGAAGGGATCTACTCAATGATAGTCAAAACGTGGAACGTGAACATAACCTGATAAATATTGACAAGAACGATGGACCAAGTTACAGAAAGTGTGAGGAGAGAATGAACATGGCAAATGGAAAGGGAAAACCCGTTACAAGTGACATTGTGAACCCAAATCAGAATGTAGAGGCGCAGTCGACCCATTTGGGCCAGGATATATTGGATTCCTGTGAGAGTAGAAATGTCAGTGAATACTCAGACCTGGACTCTCCATCAGGCGAGGCACAGCTCTTTGAGCTCCGTGTCCTACGGGAGCCATCTCCGCGGAGATATGCAAAAAGGGGTGACATCAACGACAAGGTGACGTGCTACATAGCGGAGGTGGAGAAACAGAACAAGTACCTTCAGGAGAGGGCACACAAGTACAGATTCCACATTATCCCCGACGGCAACTGTCTGTACAGGGCGGTGTGTAAAGCCGCCTATGGAGAGCAGTCTATGCACAATGAGCTGAGAGAGCAGACAATGCACCACATAGCTGACCACCTGGATGAGTTTAACCCCATCATTGAGGGGGATGTCGGGGAGTTCTTGATCAACGCAGCTCAGGACGGCGCCTGGGCGGGTTATCCGGAGCTTCTGGCGATGAGTCAGATGTTGAATATGAACATTTACCTAACCACAGGAGGTAGCTTGGAGAGTCCCACGGTTTCAACCATGGTGCACTACCTGGGGGAAGAGGATTTGTCCAAACCCGCTGTCTGGTTGAGTTGGCTCAGCAACGGACACTATGATGTCTTGCTGGACAGGTGTGTGGCCAACCCAGAGTATGACGAGTGGTTCGGTCACACTCAGATGCAAAGGAAACGGGACGAAGAGCTGGCCAAGTCGATGGCAGCATCACTGTCTAAAATGTACATCGATCAAAACGGTCACATTTGAAAACAATAGTTATTCAATTGCTGAATTCAAATATTAGTCAGCATCTCTCTCTCTCTTCAAACCGATTGCACTTTGATTCTGTGTGTGTGTGACTTTAACATTGCCTTAATTACATTTTCTAAGTTTTGTATTGTACCCGAATTGAAGTGCAGTGCACATGTTATATTTTGATATTTTGTAAATAGACTAATCGCCAAAATGTTAGTTCCATGTGATGCTTGAAGGAGATTGTATTATTTCCCATACATTGATGTGTTATGTTTGAAGTGAATGGGTTGGAATTATTCTGGATCAACCAAAAAATTATTTATGTTTTCCCTATAAAAAATAAATACATTTGTTGATACTGAACAAAAATATAAACGCAACATGTAAAGTGTTGGTCCCATTTTTCATGAGCTGAAATCAAAGATCCCAGACATTTACCATACGCAGAAAAAGCTTATCTGTCTCCAATTTTGTGCAAAAAGTTGTTTACATACCTGTTAGTGAGCATTTCTCCTTTGCCAAGATAATCCATCCACCTGACAGATATGGCATATCAAGAAGCTGAATAAACAGCATGATCATTACACAGGTGCACTTTGTGCTGGGGACACTATCACCTTGATCACACCAACAGTGTAATTGTGCAAAATGTTACTCAACATCATCTGGATATGTGAGCAACAAAAGTGAATCATTCTTCTTCTGCTACAATTTCTGTTTGTAATAAAGCCCTTTTGTGTGGAAAAACTCATTCTGATTGGCTGGGCCTGGCTCCCCAGTTAGTGGACCTGGCTCCAAAGTGGGTGGGCCTATGCCGTCCGAGTACCACCTATGGCTGCCCCCCTGCCCAGTCGTGAAATCCATAGATTAGGTCCTAAAGAATTTATTACAATTGACTGATTTCCTTCTATGAACTGTAACTTAAATTTAAATGTAAATTGTTGCATGTTGCGTATATATTTTTGTTCAGTTTATGATTCAATGCCAACAGTTATATTTGATTATTAACAAACCAATATTTCAAGTTGTAACCTATTTCTTTCAACACTCAACTTACTTTACCCCTTTAGTTCAACCTAATAAATACAAACTATATCCAACCAATTTTTCATGTTGTACCAAGTTGAATTTTCACATTGGAATTAAATATCCAAATGTCTTCAATTGGATGCAAACAATTAAATACATTTTCTCTTAATAAAGCTAATAAGTTGGTCCCATAGCATAAAATAAATACTCCAAACACTTTATTTACAGAAGACTTTCACATGAACTGATAACAATATTGTACCCTCATCAATGGAAACCTTGCCAACTTCTTTAGTATCACGGTACTTCACAGACATAATTTAAGATTCAGTGCTGGCAGTGAACATATAATTTATGACATTCACTCTCACAGGTGGCCAAAAAAAACTACTGAAAGCCATGCCCCCAATAGGCCACAACTCCAACTCTTCTGATTGGCTGCCACCACTACATTGCACCCACTGCTATGCAATGTGAATGCACATGAGGTATTGAAAGCAATTTAGAAGCTTTCATTCAATTAAAAAAATCACATTGATCAGTCAAATTCATTAATTGATTTCAGATAAGTTTAATAGAATAGGTTGAACGAACCAAAGCTTTGGAGACCATTTACTTGTTTTTAAGTTATAAGTGTTAAGTTACTATGTTGTTCATCTTTAGGCCTTTGTAAGGTGTTGGAGCCAGGGCCGGCCCGTTGCATAGGCGGAATAGGCAAATGCTAGGGGCGCCGTCCATCCATAAGGACGCCCAAATGAGTGAAGATTTTTATTTATTTTTTATTTTTATTTATTTATTTATTTTTATACTAATACTATTTTAATACTATTAATTCGGAATATTACAAAAAAGTGACAGACCCCACAACAACATAACTACATAGCAACTACATAGCTTATTATTTTTTTAATTTTCTGGCCTAATATCCCCCCACCCCCCCCCCCCCCCCATAGTTAGACTTACCTGATTGTGGGGGGTGGGCGAGTTCAGTTATCTGAAGTGGTGACTGTGACACAGAACGTGAAACATGATAAATTACTATTTCTTGTCTGGTGATCGATGACAACCGAGCTCGCTGCCCAGACTTACATAATTACAAACAGGAGATTCTCCTGATTAAAATGGTTCCCGACTTCAAAAAATCAAAATATACTATATTTCCCTATAGGAAACAATGGGATGACCTCAGAGTTCCTTGAGTAATTTTTTGTTGTTGTTTACATTTTAACTACAAACAACGTGGACAGGTCTCATTGCCAACAATAGCGAAGCAGGTATTGTGACGTAGAACAATAAACTGGGAATAGAATGTTTGAAAGGCGAGTTGGTGCCACGGTGCTCAATAAAACTAATAGGAGCTGGCATGGTGAAAAATGCCCTAAAATAAGGCCTGTTTTTCTGTGATTACTTCAAAACTAGTTTTTATCAGAAAAAAGCATTGTAAAACATTTAATGTGTCCAGCCTACTACTAGCTAATTTACTTTGGATGATACTAGTAACATTCGCTAATTTAAATAGCTAACTAGCTAGAGTTAATATCAGTTACTTTTACCTTAAATTCATTAGGGAATGTTGTAAAGAATATTCAGGTGTTTGGGGAATAACCTAACCTATAACATAATTTTGAAAAATACACTTTTTCTTTCAAGTGTGCTGCACGAACCATCCCCTGTCTGCCTCAAGAAACCAGGCATAGGCCTAAATTTTATTGACATCTTAGCTAGTCTAGTTAGCCAACATTAGCCCTGCTTGTAAAAGTCAATTAAAATGCTTTTCCTTTCCCATCCCCTTTTGTAATTAATAGTTGTAAGCCTTTGCATTTTCATTATTGATTAGTCTTATATGTATTATAGCAAACACCATGCTAGAGAAGTGCTCATTGAATACATGTTTTGTGCATGAATGCTAGGTGTAATTACTCTTGCTATTTGTGTTTAGGCTATAATCTGGCTTAGGTGCTATTATTTTATAGTTTCACCATCAACAGCTTTTTTATTAATATAATGTAACACCCAATGGTCACATATACTCCTCTTCTCTCTTCAGATGCACTTTTTAAATACTTGAATCCCACCCCTGCAAATCCTGGGCCACCTGCAGACACCTTCTCTACCTCAGTACAGCCGAGTGATGCAGCGTCAAGTGCTCCTGTCCCCTCTACCTCAACACAGCCCAGCGATGCAGCATCAAGTGCTCCTGTCCCCTCTACCTCAGCTCAGCCCAGCGATGCAGCATCAGGCATCTACAAAATGGCTGCACCAATTGACCCTACTGACTGGCCATCTGTTTTAACTGATAAGGTAAGAGCAGAGTTTGTTCTCAGAGGACCGTATCAAATAAAAAACAGTTTCACGTTTCCGAAACAAAAAGACGGGAGAAGGTGTCAGCATTACTATTAGTAAATGGAGAAAAAATCTAAAGAAGCTGGCTAATGTACTCAAAAAAGAATGATAGTTTGTACTGCTTCTGCTGTAAAATGTTTTCTCAGAGAGATTTCAAATTGAATAGAGAAGGACTAAGGGATTGAAAAAATGCAAGCCCTTGCTCAAGGCCCATGAGGATAGCCAGGAGCACAATACACACATGGCAACATGGAAGGTATTGGAGGTCCATCTTGCAAAGGTGCTAACAATAGATAAGCAAGAGATGGCATTCGCTGAGGCAGAGAGAAACAGGTGGCGTGAAGTTCTTACCAGATTGTTGGCAATAATTCAGTCCTTAGCTGAAAGAAACATGGCTTTAAGGGTGTATGTTAGCACAGACACATTAAACAAACCAGACAATGGCAATTTTCTCAAAGAGGTGGAGCTTATGGCCAAATGTGATCCAGTAATGAAGCAGCATGTTGGTTGGGTGGAAAGTGGAGCTGGCAGTCACAGGCAAAATAATCCAAAATGAACTGAAAGACTCTCCATTATTTTAGATTGCACCCCTGATCTGAGACATAAGGAACAGCTCTCTGTAATTGTCAGGATTGTGTTACTGGAAGACATACCACAAATTAAAGAACATTTCATGGGCTTTCTTGTGGCAGAGGAGTCAACAGGGGAAAGTTTGTCATCTCTCATCCTCAAAAGGCTGGAGGAGCTGAACATCCCCTTTGAGGACTGTAGAGGACAGTCCTATGACAATGGCGCCAACATGAAGGGAAAGAATAAAGGTGTTCAGGCTAGGCTGCTACAACAGAACTCAAGAGCCTTTTTTGTCCCATGTGGTGCCCACACTTTGAATCTGGTGGTAGCTGATGCTGCTAAGAGCTCACCAGATGCCATTGGCTACTTTGGATATTTAGCTAAACTATTCAAACTCTTCTCAGCCTCCACCCATAGATGGGATATCCTCCTGAAACATGTCAAAACCACCCTGAAATCATGGTCATAGACCAGGTGGGAAAGCAGGATAAACAGCATTCAGGCAGTAAGGTACCAGGCTGGGCAAGTCAGAGAGGCTCTTTTGGAGGTGAGGGAAACTAATGCAGACCCTGTGGTGAAAGTTGAAGCCCAGTCTTTGGCTGAGGTGATTGGATCCTACTGCTTTTCTATTTGCACAGTCATATGGTATGACATCCTCAACAAGATCCAGCATCTGATGCAGTCACCCTCTATGCAGCTAGATGTGGCTGTCGACTTGCTGAAGAAAACCAGAGATTCCCTTACCTGCTTCAGAAACACAGGATTTTCTGATGCACAGACAACTGCAAAGGAAAAGTGTGAGGAGATGAACGTGGAGGCTGTACTCAAACAAAAGCGGTTGAGAAACACAAAATGGCACTTTGGTTATGAGGCTCCAGATGAGCTTCGAAAAATGGAAACACCATTTTGTGATGTGGTAGTGGATACAGCCCTCTCTTCACTTGATGAGAGATTTCAGAGCCTGGGAGAGGTGAATGACAAATCTAGAGTGCTCCACAACTTCCCCAACATGTCAAAAGAAGAGTTGCTTGAGCACTGTCAAACCCTGAGCACTGCTCTAAGCCATGACGGACAGCCAGACATTGATGGCAGGGACCTTGCTGTGTAAATGCAAAACTTTCCACATTTGCCATAAACAAATATGACAAACATGGAACTCTTGACCTTCCTGCACGAGAAGAAGCTGACAGAAATGTACCCCAATATGTGGGTAGCTCTGAGAATCACTGCCACTCTTCCTGTTACAGTGGCTGCTGCTGAAAGGAGCTTCTCTAAGCTCAAACTGATTAAAACCTACCTGATATCTACTACGGTGCAAGAACGTCTCAGTGGACTTTCCATCATTAGTATAAATCATGTGGTATCACAACAGCTGTCTTATGATGATATCATAGATGACATTGCTGCAAGAAAGGCAAGGCGAGTAAGGCTGTAGAAAAATGCTACATTATGCATATTGCACTGAGGTTTCTGTAATACAGTTCGTTTTTTGTGCAATACTCTTATTTATAATTTGTTTTATGTCACTTGTTTGCTGCAAGAAAGGCAAGGCAGGTAGGCTGTAAAAAGGTCAAAAAGGTCTCTGTAATATAGTTTTTTGTGCAATACTCTTATTTATATTGTATTTATAATTCATTTTATGTCACTTATTTCTTTAATACTGTTTTTATTTTGTGGGGGTTTTTTTGTTTCTAAAATAAAGAAAATCTCAAAGACATTAAGCTATGCAGTTTATGTGTGAGTGTATGAACACAATGATCGGTGGTGGAATTGGCTGCGATGCAAGGGGCACCAGCTAAAATCTTGCCTAGGGCCCCAAATTGGTCAGGGCTGGCCCTGGTTGGAGCGCAAACAGCTAAATTGTTTTGCAAGAACACATTTTGTGTTCTACTTACTCATTTTACTCTGTTTTATTGACAAATTCATGTGCACGCACACACACTATCTAGACATGGAATAGGGGTGACCTCGACCGTTTCTATCTCCAGAAGTGACAACTAGTTTGCTTTATTCCCATGCTCAACCATTAGATGGCGTATTAGACCCCTCAATTGATTTGTTTCACAGGGTTGATTGAAACATTGCACAGTATAAAATCGAATTATCTTTATATACAGTAGCCTACAAATAGCATCAATAGGAACGTTTGTTTTAGGTTGCCTTAACCCCCAAAGTCAGGACACCCCCCTGCACATAACAGTCACAGTCCTCCCCATTATGAACGTCTGGTTAAGTTACCTTGTGTCTACCTTTTTTATATACGTTCTTTGAACATATACAGTCTGGTTTGACTTTGTGTATCTTTGGCTAAATGTTTTATTTCCTCTGACTCTAAAATAATATGAACAGCGGCTGTAAACTGTTATGATGTAGTTCTGCAGTCATGTGGATACCAACATTTTTTAATGCACAAAAAAACATTAGTTTTTCCTCCCTGCCTATACACCAGCCGGTACCTTTCCCTCTCTGCCTATATACCAGCCGGTACCTTTCCCTCTCTGCCTATATACCAGCCGGTACCTTTCCCTCTCTGCCTATATACCAGCCGGTACCTTTCCCTCTCTGCCTATATACCAGCCGGTACCTTTCCCTCTCTGCCTATATACTAGCCGGTACCTTTCCCTCTCTGCCTATATACCAGCCGGTACCTTTCCCTCTCTGCCTATATACCAGCCGGTACCTTTCCCTCTCTGCCTATATACCAGCCGGTACCTTTCCCTCTCTGCCTATATACCAGCCGGTACCTTTCCCTCTCTGCCTATATACTAGCCGGTGCCTCTCCCTCTCCCGCTCTATTTGCTATAATGGACCAGTGCTCCACACACAACCAGCGGACAGTTAGTCAGTCAGGTGAGCGCGGTAGTAAAAGCGGAGACGCTGTTTCCGGATCACAGGCTGTCTTGACCGCTACTGCTGCAGTATTGGCATCTGCTGCCTGCAAATGGCATAGAGTAAGGAAAGGTAAAACTGAACGATAGACAATCTGAACTATATTTTATATTTGAACTGTATGCGCGTCCTACGAGCAAGAGTTGCAAGAGACGGTCACCCATGCGAAAAAAACATATCAGTGGAAGTTTTAGGATACTTTGAAACAAACTGCGACTGAGCGACGGTGGTGGTGCAACGTGCCCCTTGACTTGAGAGGTAGCCTATCGAACATGTCCGGACATCGGGTGCAGTTCGCGGACCAGCTTCCTCCCAGCGACCGCAAAACCAGCCCCAGATTACACGGTAAGCACTACTCTTGATTGCTTCTTGGTTTGTTGCTTTCTAGTTTCGAGCTTGTGTCCACACTGACCTTGGCTTGGAAAAGTCATATTTGGAAAACGAATGCTGATATGGCAGTCTATATATTTGGCAAATGACAGGCTTCTAACTATCTTGTTTAGACATATGTGATATTATAATAAGGCTATAGCTACATTTAATAGCCACAGTCCCTGCACCCATATTTCCCCCATGTGCATATTAATTTGGCCAAGCTCCAAACATCCTCAATAGCACTTTATGGGATTGCCATGGGAGTGTGGTTTAGTTGCTGTGTGTCACCTCAAGTAGCACCTGTCATAATGCTCATTTGTCACCTGGAGTCAATGATAGGGCCACTGCCATTGATGAAGGCCACACTGATGCCTTAAGACACTCATCCTGGCAGGGTGCCTGCTCTCTGGGATGGTATGGTCATCAAGTGTTCCTTAAGGGTTCTTTGGGCAGGGTTCTATGTAGAACAATAGTGACCCAAAGAACCCTTTGCAGTTAAGAAAAAGGTTTATTTCTTCTTTTAGTGATATTTTGGGGCGCGGTTTGTGCCGCACAGCTATTTTTTGCCACCATGAATGAGAGTGTCATTCCAGGTGATCTAATGTGTTGCATATTTCATGTTATCTATGACGATGGACAGTGATAATGTTTTGTGATGCAAGTTTGGTCTTTTTTTTCAATTGTGCGTGGTTGATTAAATCAGTAGTTATCCATTCTCTTCTTAGAGACCCCCAGCTGTTCCAGAGCTAGCACACCTGACTCAACTTGTCAATAAATACAATGAAATGAAAAAGTTATGAAATTTTGTTCTTATGAACATGGTTCTTTATAGAACCTTTAAAAAATGGTTCCATTTAGCACCAAAAAGGATCCCGCTATGGTTACAAGCCAAAGAACTCTTATTTGGTACTCTATAGAACAATTTGTAAATGTGTATACATTTGGCCCTGTCTATTTGGATGTCAGGGACCAGATGTACCAAGAGCTCATAGGGGTGCTGATTTAGTATCAGTTTTGCCTTTTAAAACACAATTATTTAAAAAAAATGTTTTATTTATTTAACCAGGCAAGTCAGTTAAGAACAAATTCTTGGCCTACCCCGGCCAAACCTGGGACAATTGTGCACTGCCCTATGGGACTCCCAATCACTGCCGGATGTGATGCAACCTGGATTCAAACCAGGGACTGCAGTGACACTGCTTGCACTGAGATGCAGTGCCTTAGACCACTGCGCCACTCGGGAGCCCGATTTATAAGATTACATGGACAGGGGGTCCTGAGAGGATGCAAGTTAGTACTCATCGGTTTACTTCAGGTGGATGATTGTTTTACAATAGCAGAAACTCTGGAGCAAATGCTATGTTTTCGTTTCTTTGGGGAGACATAACATTCTGTCCTTGGAGTTTATCTCTGTTTCCTTTTGTCCTCTTCATGCCCATGAAGAGAACAGAACGTTTTTTTTTTTACTCTTCTCTTTGAGAATACCCCAGAATGCCCCAGATCTGGGTTCAAATACTATTTGAAATCGTTCAAATAGTTTCAGCGTTTGCTTTAACCTGCCTGGAGTGCCAGATGGATGAGGTCAACACTGTTTGGACTATTCTATTGGTTACCTTACACTAGGCAAGCTCAATCACAGATAAAGTATTTTAAATGATTTCACATAATATTTGAACCCAGACCTGATCTGCCCGAACTCAGAAGAGAGAGACATATTATGCCTGCAACGCAGCAGCACATGTACTGTATACCATCATCCATATGTATGACATAACTGAAGCTAGATTAGTAGGAGGTTTTGTATTGCCCCTAACCTGTGATCTACACTGTAGGGCACATCAATGGGACACCAACCAAACACAGACGTCAAGGGTCACTCTATACTCACACAGTGAATGTCTTCGGATATATCTTACTTTAGGTGGCAGTTGCCCTTGCAGTATACACTGAGTACCAAACATTAGGAACAATTCGTTGGGGCATGGACTTTACAAGGTGTCGAAAGCATTCCACAGGGATGCTGGCACATGTTTACTCCAATGCTTCCCACAGTTGTGTCAAGTTGGCTGGATGTCCTTTGGGTGGTGGACCGTTCTTGATACACACGGGGAAACTGTTGAGTGTGAAAAATCCAGCAGCATTGTAGTTCTCGACATAAACCGGTGCACCTGGCACCTTCTACCATACCCCGTTCAAAGGCACTTTTTTTTGTCTTGCCCATTCACCCTCTTAATGGCACACATACACAATCCATGTCTCAATTGTCTCATGCCTTAAAAATCCTTCTTTAACCTCTCTCCTCCCCTTCATCCACACTGATTGAAGTGGAGTTAACAAGTGACATCAATAAGGGATCGTAGTTATCATCTGTATTTAACTGGTCAGCCTATATCATGGAAATAACTTAAAGAACGTAATGTTTTGTACACTCAGTGTATTGAAGCAATGCTCTTTCCATCTTGACTGTGCTATCCTGATGTCATCGCTAGATCGATGCAGTGTGTGCGTACAGGGGCTTAGCGATCACTGTGCACTCTCTGTCTTGTCGAGGTGATGCTCACCTTGAACCTCAGTTTTTGCAATTACTTTTAATTGTTCAGTTTATACAATATTCAGATTCAAGCCTCATAGCCGAGGAACCTGTATAAACAGAGTTAGGGTAATGTGGCTGCACTGTCTTTCATGATCTCACACACGAAACAAAGTGGACCGGGTCGTAGCTGGCCGTAGCTGATTTAATAAATAAAAAATTGTCTCATCGCTGCAACTCCCCAATGGTTCGGGAGAGGCAAAGTTCGAGTCATGCGTCCTCCGAAACATGACCCGCCAAACCTCGCTCCTTAACACCCGCCCGCTTAACCCGGAGGCCAGCCGAAACAATGTGTTGGAGGAAACACCGTTCAACTGACGACCAAAATCAGCCTGCAGGTGCCCTGCCCGCCACAAGGAGTCGCTAGAGCACAATGAGCCAAGTAAAGTCCCCCCGGCCAAACCCTCCCCTAACCTGGACACAGCCCTATGGGACTCCTGATCACAGCCAGTTGTGGCACAGCCTGCGATCGAATTCAGGTCTGAAGTGACGCCTCAAGCACCGCGATGCATTTCCTTAAACCGCTGCACCACTCGGGTGGCCGGGCCAATGTGTTTTTAATGTGGTGAATGCAATAATAGGATGGTGATGTGTGATGATGCTTATTGCATGTGAGGCATATGATAGTTGTGCTGTGCCTCTCCTTTCGCTGATGCAGTGCATGCACCCACTCTTGGACATCATCACCACAGTGACAGGGTGATTGACAGGCCACGTGAGCACAGACACAATGGAATACTGCCAGTCTCTGCAAATCCCCTCCAGAGAGTAGGCTGCTACACACAGCCTTGTCAGGTCATTGAACCGGTGTGTGTGTGTGTGTGTGTGCGTCAGCTGTAGTAGATGATACCTACTACATTTGACATCAGTTTTCGGGCATGTGTATTCGTGCCTCCGTCGGTGTGTGTGTGTGTGTGTGTGTGAGTCATGTGCGGAGCGAGAAAGGGATATGCACCAGGGGAGAGACAGGGTTGAAAAGTCCTCAGGATGTTGTGTGTAGGGCAGAGCTCAGATTAGATGCAGAATGGCTTGTAAGGGAAACACAAAATGGCCTCTTCAGCAGCAGTCCCCCCCCACCCCCCATCCTGTGGTCCAGAGCCAGGTGACGGGAGTGTCAGGTTTCCCTCCGATACATCCATCCATACTGTCTGTCCCTCTCGCTCTCGCTCTCGCTCTCTCTCTCTCGCTATCTCACTCCCTGGATTAAAAGACAGCTGCTGGGTTTAGTGTCCCGGGCAGGCCTGTCTCTCTGAGATACCACAAGGCTGTGTGTGGTATCTCATCTCATTTCACCAGAGACATACAGGAGGATCATGTTGTTTATGTAGACAAGGAACAAATGGCACCTGGATCGCAGCAGGACCTTTAATCCAGTTATAAACTGATATGTTAACTAATGATGTTGGCATGACTGAAAGTCTTTATTAATTGAACTGACAAAACAAAACGTTGGGACCTCAACACTTTGCAAGGGATAATGGAGAGGAAAGTCCTGCATTGGAATGGGAAAGCCTCGTGCTGTGATTAGGAAAGCCTCATGCTGTGATTAGGAAAGCCTCATGCTATGATTAGGAAAGCTTCATGCTGTGATTAGGGTTGCAAAATTCTGATAATTTTCCCAGAATTTGGGGAAAGTTACCAGACATTAGCTGTGATGAACATATTTCTGTGCTTCTGTTTGTTTTTCTCAGGGCAGTTATTACCTTATGTTCCCCATGCCATTGAGAGAATGTTATTGTGGATTATAGAGGTTAGTCAGAATCTCACAAATGTTTGTATAAAACGAAAGCTAGGGCAGAGGGGAGGCATGACCAGAACAGGGCTGTATCACCAGGGGATAGCGTAGGCTTGGGTGTTGGTTTACGCATATATTCTCCTTGTGGCGAGGTCAAATACAACACACATGCACACACAAACATATTCTATATTTGGGATTAATTTGCGGACTACAAATCTGTTCAACATAATAACTTATCACTTTTCATTTGTCACAATGTCCAGTGTTAACAATAGACATTGAAGCATGCTATCTTAATGATGCCTCTACTCAAGGGAGTTGATAAATGCAGTGCTGGCTTTAGAATCACACTATTTGCTTCTTCACATGCACAGGAATGCTCCAGTGAAAAAACACAACTAATGGGTGTGAAGGTTACGGTACAGTGGTTCATCTTAAATACGCAGTGATCTCACAGAGATGCCCCAGGTGTTCCTTCTCTAGACATTGAATTCCATTAAATACAACCAGGGCTAGCAACTGCAGTGCCTCCCTAATAGTGGTGCAAAGGGAGTTGTCAATTGCCATGACTTCATCGACCAGCTGTCTGTCTGTCCGTCTGTCCTTCCTTCCGTCTTGTTTGTCTGTCCATCCGTATGTCTGTCCATCTGTCTTCCTGTCTGGGGAGGAGGCTGATCACATCGGACAGACTGATCCATCCTTCCCTCCCTGCTAGAAATAGCCCAGCCCCTCCAGAGATGCTAACCAGCTGTTTTCAAGTTGGATTTAAAGCCAGTCCTTCAAGGGCTCTTAAGTTACTGTGTCTGAAACAGTAAGATTTCAGGAGCATTCCAAAGCCTCACTCTAATAACCCTTTTCCACCAAAGCATTTTGAGAGTGTGCCTACTCGGTGCCTACTCGCAAACCAGTTCTTTGTGTTTCGACAGCCAAAGAACCGGTTCTCGGCCAGGAAAATTGGTTCCAAAGTGGCACCAACTCTTTGCTGGACTAGAACCGTTCTTTTACCACGTCATGCTTACGTCGGGGGCTGGGGGCGGGGTTATTGTGACCAACAACACGACGGGAAAGGTTGTGACCACCATTGCTAAAAACACAGCGCTAGTAGAAAGATAGTACAACGATTGAAGAAAGATGGATTCGCAAAGCCAGGAGAAACATTTGCAGAAAGACGATGTAGTCCGCCATTGTAATTGTTATCCTTGAAGTTGGCGCAAGCGTTTCTGGGAAAGCTAAGACGTATGGCGACGTACACAGTGACGTAACGACGTCGTTTGCTGGGCTCTCTAGTCTGTGGAAAAACAAACAGGTTCTGAGAAGGTTCGCAAGTTGAACCAACTTTGAACCAGCACCAGTTCCGAACCAGTTCTTTTTTGGTGGAAACGAGGTATAAGAGTAACAGTAAGATATGGTCACGTTTTCTTAACTTTAACTAGTTATTTAATGTTAATTGAACCACCTGCTGTGCACACAGAGATAGTTCACCCAAATTACAAAATTACACATTGGTTTCCATATCCTATGTGCGAAAAATGCTAATATCTGTCCCATGACTTGAATGGGATTTGTGACACAAATGCTAAAACGTTAGCCAGGGTAACTAAACCAAAGCATGAATTGCTGTCAACCCCTGTCCATAGACAGCTTACGGGGTAAGGAAACCAATTTGTAATTTGTTTGAACTATCCCTTTAAGGGCTTCTGAGAAAATCAATGGTTCCATGTTCACTCTCTTCTGGTCTATTGAATTTCTCCTGTTTCTGCTGACCTCTCCATATCTGTATCCTGATTTACTGAGATCAACCTCTTCAGTTACCCCTTCAACAAAGGACAACTATTCTCCCAGGCTTTGCCTTGTACTGGCCGCTGGCAAATGCCCTATGTTGTGTTTTTCTTTCATGGACATTTCAGTCCAATTTGAAGTATTAAACTAACTGCTCAGTGTTTGCAGATTTTTAGGATATATGACCTATACTTAATGACAATATGAGCTAAATAGTTTTCATTCCATTTTTTTTAAACAAGTATGTAAAAAAGCACATTTGAATGCTATGGGCGTACCCAAACAATAGAATGGTGTGGGTGTATACCGGTCATTAAAAATATTCACGCAAGTACACCGCTGATTGGCCAGCTCAGCCAATGACAAAACATGACATCATGTTTCAGGTTGAGTTTTCAAGTGTTTTTTTCTCCATCTTATGCTTTGGCAACAAATACGAGTATAGGGCGAGTCAACAATATTATTTGGGAATGAGTTAACAGAATATGAACTTTTGCAAGTGAGACTAAACATTCAGGCCACATAAAAGGACAGACTAAACATTCAGGCCATTCTTACAAAATCAATCCTGAATGAGAGTGCTTGAAACACATGCACATATACACACAGATAGTATACAAGAACCGATATACACACACACAGAGGTGTTTGGTATAGGTGTGTCTGGTATATCAGGAGGGAATGTCTGGTGGATCGGGGGTGTTCCCCAGAGGTGGAAAAAGTACCCAATGGTCATACTTGAGTAAAAGTAAAGATATCTTAATAGAAAGATTTTGATTTTAAATATACTTAAGTATGAAAAGTAAATGCAATTAGTAAAATATACTTTTTTTTTTTTTAAAGATAGCCAGGGGCACACTCATCATTCAGAAGTAATTTACAAAGAAGCATTTGTGTTTAGCAAGTCTGCCAGATCAGAGGCAGTAGGGATGACCAGGGATGTTCTCTTGATAAGTGAATTGGACCATTTTCTTGACCTGCTAAGCATTCAAAATATAACGAGTACTTTTGGGTGTCAGGGAAAATGTATGGAGTAAAAAGTACATAATTATTTTTGGAATGTAGTGAAGTAAAAGTAAAAGTTGTCAAAAAGATTTCTCCAGTCATTTTGAAATTTACAGTAGCTGAGGTCAGTTGTTCACATGTGAAACCATATGTTAACATGTATTACATTTAGAGTTCACATGTTAACAAGACCTTTTCACGTGAGGAGTTTTAACCTCACATGTGGATTTGCATTTTCATGTGACAAACGTTCACATGTGAAAATCGAATTTGTACATTCAGATGCGGAAAATGTTCACATGTGAAAATCTTATCTCTCATGTGCTCAAATTTGTAGTTTCATGTTGAAATTTTCATGTTGAAATTTTGCATCCCGATATTGTCACATTTATTTCACATGTGTAGTTTCATGTTATCACATGTTGCTTTTACATGTTGTCACATGTTATCACATTAACTTCACATAAGATCACGTGATCAAATGTGAAACATGTATCACGTGAAATTCATGTGTTTTTTTTGTAAGGGTGGTTTCTCACGTCTGAAAGTGTCTCAGATTAGGATTGCTGATCTAGGGTCAGGGGCCGAGAATAGAGTAATTTTACTCCTACTGTTATGGGTAAAGATAAAAGCTATGCGTGAAGCCTCTTTAGTCATAAGAGTCCCACCTATTCGACAGATATTTAGGAGACCTCGTGAGCTGTCCTAACCAGTATGGCGCAGTGGTTCCTGCTTTGGAGTTGAAAGAATGTTTTGATATTTCTATGATCAACCCATAAAGAATCTAGACCTACTTGCGCTTTTGATAATGATTTTACATAAATTCTAATTCACATGATATGCCTAAATATCATATATTATAATCACATATTTTTTATTTGATTATTTCATTAACCTACATCATGTTATTTCCAACCCAACCCAACCCAACTGGTTATTTCAAGTTCATCCCTTTGGTGCAGAATATCATGTTGTTAAAAAAAAAATCAAAAAAATGTGGCATGCCTATAAGTTTGCCGATTGACAGCATCTATGGCCAATGTGTTCGTGATTCATGATAGACCTTTCAAATGTTTAATACAACATCATCGGCAAGTGATTTGATGCCTATGATGTGCCAAAAGCGATTTTGAGTTATTGAAGGGGAGTGATGAGTGTGTAGATATAACGTTAATACTAGGCTATGAAAACTTTGAGTTTAACCAACCATCAGACTGAAGGATTGCAATATGCACACATAACATTATCCAAAATATCCAAATTTGTAAAAAATAAAAAAGGGTTATGCATGCCATGCCAACATATTAGGCAAGATTTAGGAGTAGGCAAAGTGTTCGTGTCAGGCGAAAATTAAATTAAATGTTTTACCATTGCAACATTTGATGTACAGTCACATTCACCGTGGTTGTCTGAAGCGTGCTATAGAGTTCACAGCAGGCGAAGCCTCATCACGATTGGTTATTCCCCATCATTTGGATCAATGGCAATGATCTTCATCACTATCTTTCCTTTGTGGTACCTCAAACTGTCGTTATTACCAGCTGAGATAAACTTTTATGAGTTGATTTTACTCCTGGCTCAGAGTTTGTCTGGGCAGTGTCTTAACATCATCCTAAAACCTACTCTGAGCTGGGATTTGTTTTAGTCTTAAAACAGGTTTTAACAGGATTCCTAGGACCTTTTCTGAGATGCTTTGTGGATACGGGCCCAGGTCTTTGTGGATACGGGCCCAAGTCTTTCCTGCCCATGTAACCTTATTTATTGTGCTCTAAAAGGCAAAACTGATCCTACGTCAGCACTCTTACTCTGAGACTTTTGATACATGATCTGTTTTCATATGAGGTCGAGACGTGCTTTGACTTTAATCATCGTCAAAAGCACAAATGAAGAAGCAGATTGAGGTCTTGGAAATGATGCTGGCCATCTGTTCGGAAACAGATGACTAGTGTATCAGTCAACACTCAACACTGGGCACTTAATGACTCCTACTGGCTGTGTCGCCAGGCGAGAACCCACAGTGCTCCTATAGACACAACAACTGTCTCACATCCCTGTTTAGCCCCTGTTTAGCCTGTGGTTACAACTGGTGATTAAACAAACATCTTCCCCATCATTGTAGTGATTAGAGAACTTGATCTAAACCGCTCCTCTGTAAAACAGTATAAAGAGCTAGGCTGTGTCCCAAATGGCACCTTACCCCCTCTGAGCTGTGTTTTGAAAATGTCCCCTTTGCGCTTTTGGTGATTAGTGCTGATCTGCCTTATTTGGGGCATTCTCTATGATGTGCTATGTGTTATAACATTCTCTGTGTGTCGCCCCAAAGCTCCATATCCATGATATGCCAGTCCTGATGATGACACTGTTTTTGAACGGGGCTCTGAGAGGGGAAATTGCTTTCTGACATAGATGAGTGTGAAGCAGCCATGTTTGCATGGGTGGGCCACCCACTGGGGAGCCAGGCCCAACCAATCAGATTGAGCAATTAGTTATCAGTGTTACAAATAGGACATTATTTGTATTTTTGCCTAAACACAGTGCTTGACTTGGGCAGGAGCTCACCGGAACCTCCTATAGAATATTAGCACAAAAGTATTGAGGAGTTCCTGCACCTAAATGGTACCGGCACCCAAAATGAGTCATGCATTGGCCTAAACATGATTACATCGGATATTATTCATAGCAAGGAGTAGGGAGGGGTGGGAAGGGAAAAGAGATATACAGTATATTGACAATAATAATAATAATACATTGTATTTGGTAGATGCCTTTCAGGACACTCAAGGAAATCTAGCATTAATTAAAGGTAGGCCTACATAAAATCTAGTGATGTACATAAAATCAACTTCATGTAGGCCTATGTAATGACATTGAATTAGGTTTGATTATTTACCAGGAAAAGAAAAAACTATCAGCTTATCAATTTCATAGTAATGGTGTGAGGGCTGGGTAGTGGTGAAGCCGCTACTCCCATCTGGGGGAGTGGATTGAGCCACAACCCAGTCCTCATATCAGTGAGGGAGGATTAATGATCCCCAATCAGAGACAGCTGTCTAGTGTTGTCTCTGATTGGGGGGAGTATTTAGCAGCCCTCCAAATCCACCTGTGTGTGGATCATTGTTTGTTTCTGTTTGTCTGCATGCTGCAGAACTCAGTTAGGTCACTGTGTATTTGTTTATAGTCCGTTTTGTTTTCGCTCTCCTTTTATTTTTGAATGCCTTGTGAGAATATCTCATTCACTAATAAAAAGGAATGTCACTCCATCAGCGTTCCGTTTACCGTCCCTTATATCCACATCGTGACAGAATGATCCACCAACCAGGGACGCAACGGAGCCTGACATTGGGAGATATCCTCCTCGGTATGGGGAAAATTACAGAGGAGGAATACTCCCATTATTGTGCGGTGGAGGAAGGCTGGGGTCCGGAGCAGCGGCGCCGATGTCGGGGAAAGAGTCGGCGGGCCAAAAAAGCTAGGGACCAGCCTGGAGCCCAGAAAAACCCCCAAACTGATTTTGGGGGGGGGCTATGGGGGTGGTCGGGGATCGACGGAGAAGAGCCCCGACCACTGCACTCGTGGGGGTTTCCGGAGGAGCCCCTACAGCCATGGGAGCGGAAGTACAGAGAGGAGTCGGAGGAAGACGACGACGATGTGCTTCTGTTCCCTCACTCGTGGGGGTTCCCGGAGGAACTCTCACAGGATGGGGATTGGCGCTGGAGAGACTACGACAGCAACAGTCTTAATCCAGTGCCAGTTCCCAGCCCGGTGCCTTCAGCGCCGGTCCAGAGTCGGAGGAGGAGGAGACCGACTCAGCGCACCCAAACATCGGTGCGCAACAAAAGCCCGGTGCGACCCGTGCCAGCTCAGCGCACCAGCCAAACGGTGCGTCTGCCCAGTCCGGTACGCCCAGTGCCGGCTCCTCGCACCCGACCTCCAGTGAAGGTCAGCAACCCTGAGCATCCAGTGAAGGTCAGCAACCCTGAGCCTCCAGTGAAGGTCAGCAACCCTGAGCCTCCAGTGAAGGTCAGCAACCCTGAGCCTCCAGTGAAGGTCAGCAACCCTGAGCCTCCAGTGAAGTTCAGCAACCCTGAGCCTCCAGTGAAGTTCAGCAACCCTGAGCCTCCAGTGAAGGTCAGCAACCCTGAGCCTCCAGTGAAGGTCAGCAACCCTGAGCCTCCAGTGAAGGTCAGCAACCCTGAGCCTCCAGTGAAGGTCAGCAACCCTGAGCCTCCAGTGAAGGTCAGCAACCCTGAGCCTCCAGTGAAGGTCAGCAACCCTGAGCCTCCAGTGAAGGTCAGCAACCCTGAGCCTCCAGTGAAGGTCAGCAACCCTGAGCCTCCAGCGAAGGTCAGCAACCCTGAGCCTCCAGCGAAGGTCAGCAGCCCGAGGCCTCCAGCGAAGGTCAGCAGCCCGAGGCCTCCAGCGAAGGTCAGCAGCCCGAGGCCTCCAGCGAAGGTCAGCAGCCCGAGGCCTCCAGCGAAGGTCAGCAGCCCGAGGCCTCCAGCGAAGGTCAGCAGCCCGAGGCCTCCAGCGAAGGTCAGCAGCCCGAGGCCTCCAGCGAAGGTCAGCAGCCCGAGGCCTCCAGCGAAGGTCAGCAGCCCGAGGCCTCCAGCGAAGGTCAGCAGCCCGAGGCCTCCAGCGAAGGTCAGCAGCCCGAGGCCTCCAGCGAAGGTCAGCAGCCCGAGGCCTCCAGCGAAGGTCAGCGCCCCGCCACCTCCAGCGAAGGTCAGCAGCCCGGAGCCTCCAGCCACAGCTCAAGGCCTGGAGCCTCCTCCAACGGTGCCCAGTCCGGGGCCGGTCGTCTGCTTCGCTCCAGTGCCGGAGCAGTCCGCTCCACCGGTGCCCAGTCCGGGGCCGGTCGTCTTCTTCGCTCCCGTGCCGGAGCAGTCCGCTCCACCGGTGCCGAGTCCGGGGCCGGTCGTCTGCTTCGCTCCCGTGCCGGAGCAGTCCGCTCCACCGGTGCCCAGTCCGGGGCCGGTCGTCTGCTTCGCTCCAGTGCCGGAGCAGTCCGCTCCACCGGTGCCCAGTCCGGGGCCGGTCGTCTGCTTCGCTCCAGTGCCGGAGCAGTCCGCGCCACCGGTGCCCAGTCCGGGGCCGGTCGTCTGCTTCGCTCCAGTGCCTGAGCAGTCCGCTCCACCGGTGCCCAGTCCGGGGCCGGTCGTCTGCTTCGCTCCAGTGCCTGAGCAGTCCGCTCCACCGGTGCCCGAGCCGGGGAAGGACATCAGCCCCTCTCCAGGGTCGAGGGCTCCCACACCAGGGTCCAGACAGGACTTGGTGAATCGCGGGAGTACTGAGGGGGGGAACCATCGCGCCGGGGTCCGGACCGGACCGGGTGTGCAACAGGGAGGTAGGAGGAGAGCAGCTGTCACTGCCTGCGTCACGCCCGAGGCCGGATCCAGAGCCCCCACCAGCAACCACCTCAGTACCCCGCCATTTCCCCTCCTGGTTTAGTGACATTTTTCGGGTGGGAGATCAAGCGCGGTCGGGACCCCGCACCTTGGAGGGGGGGTACTGTGAGGGCTGGGTAGTGGTGAAGCCGCTACTCCCATCTGGGGGAGTGGATTGAGCCACAACCCAGTCCTCACATCAGTGAGGGAGGATTAATGATCCCCAATCAGAGACAGCTGTCTAGAGTTGTCTCTGATTGGGGGGAGTATTTAGCAGCCCTCCAAATCCACCTGTGTGTGGATCATTGTTTGTTTCTGTTTGTCTGCATGCTGCAGAACTCAGTTAGGTCACTGTGTATTTGTTTATAGTCCGTTTTGTTTTCGCTCTCCTTTTATTTTTGAATGCCTTGTGAGAATATCTCATTCACTAATAAAAAGGAATGTCACTCCATCAGCGTTCCGTTTACCGTCCCTTATATCCACATCGTGACAAATGGGCTGGTTCTGGCACGTGTCACTCCGCACTGATACCATGTGCAGTAAACAGTAGCTATCGCTTTGTAGGCTAAGCTACATTTTTTACGAACATGAACAGGCTTCTTTGAGCCATCATCCTTCTGCCTATCACCAGCTGCACTGTATAACTTCTATTCTCCGCTGTCAATCATCCCATGCTCACAGGCTGCCTGTGAGGCCTGCCTACACCATTTTGTTTTTTGCGATGGTGTATTAAATTGATTCTTTATGGATTTATTGCACAATTATGTCACTGTGCAATAGCTATATGCACCATGACACTGCCTATTTCATTTGTTCATTTAGCAAACAAGACAGCTCATAATCCAGTGCTTTAATCACAGTCAACACACCTATATTTAATATTTTATAGTACACTGTAACAGAAAACTGTAATTTATGTGGTCATTTTAGGTATTATCAACAGTAAATCACTCTGAAACGTTTTACTGCATTATACTGTAAATCAGTGGTCACCAACCTTTACTGAGTCAAGTTCACTTTCTGAGTCAAAATGCAAACCGAGATCTACCGCTCAGATTTGTAACATTACTTAAAAAATATAAGCATATGCAAGAAAACAGTACTGTAGCAATGAGGTTTGTGCAGTAAGCTATAGACCCAATACATTATCGCCTCATATTGGCTTTGCTTGAATTGCCCTACCAATGCATTGTTGTTTGGGACATATTATATTTAACAGTTTGAGGTAGGCTTTACCGGTAATAGATCCGTTGTTGTATTATTTGCAAGGCACAGCTGAGTGACTATACATTTAAATTATTTGCTATTTATTTTTATTTTACGGGCTGCCTGCATCTGATGGTCAGTCTCAGCGGAGGGAGAGAGCGGCAGAATTAGGGTCCTGCCTCTCAACATCCCTCCGCTCCCTTTCCTCCACTGACTCTGACCAAAAAGGGACACCGTCTTCCAGCTGATGGCAAAACTCGAGTCGCACCGCATTGTTTCTGCCTCATGCACAAATTCATGTTGTTACACCTATGAACAGAGAAAGTGAAATGTTCCTATTAAAAAAGACCCAAACTGTTGAATTAAATTGAATTAATAACAACAGAAGCCAATCGCTACACTGTCTTTCTCATTCATTACTACTGCAGTGCTTCTTGTAGCGCTAAATTGAAGTAGCAAGAACACTCATTTGTTGAATACAAAGTGTTGACAGTGCTGAGTAAGAACTTAAACACGAACTCACTCATACAAACAGCAGCTATTTGCTGTATTCGTTGACAGTCTCTCTAGTCATGGTTTTGAAATCTCACAGTATCAACTTTGCTGTAGTTTTCTTTTAAGCCTGTAACGTTACTGCAGAAATTGTCATCTGAGCCATCTGATTGGACAGCGGAAGGCCTACAGGCAGAGTTTGTACCTTCAGACACATGAAATGGTTCAAAATGCCGCCACGCAGGGCAGCTGAATGAGGTGCACCTACCGCCAACAGCCTTAGACGAATAAAATAAATAGGAACACAAGGCTTTATCGTTGGGGTTTTTACAGAAATGTTTGGTGATCGACTAGGAATGCCATGGAGATCGACGAGTCGATCGCGATCGACCGGTTGACCACTGCTGTAAATGATGGTGCATTGTGTATTTCAAATGGTAGTGTAATTCCACCCAACAGAATACAGTACCGTACCTTATCTTTGGAGCGCCAAAATTATTTTGACCACTAGTGGGTGCATGGTATTGTTTCTATACTTGTTGCACCCGTGAATGAGAATGCTATATTAATTTAACTCGTTTATGGTTATAGTGCGCCATGTTGGTGTAGGGGATCGATTTGAGTGGCTTCTAGTCTTAACAGTTGAGCCATGTCATGTTGGCCTGTAGTTGTTGCCAGGTATAAAGCCTTTGTTAAGGTCTCTACAAGTGCCAGTGATATAAAACACAAAATATTAATTAATATGCTGTAATGTGTAAACACTTTACCTAGCAGCCAACCTGCTTGCACAAATCCCTTGTAATTACATAAAAATACTGTGAAATACAAATCCCTCCTGGCAATGAATTTCTTTCATCCTTTCATTCATTATTTCCGATTATGGGTACCATATTTATATTACAGTACTTGTACGGTAATATGAAATACAGAATTTTACTTGCCACCGAGCAGCCTGTAAGATACTGTCAAATTTTGCAGTGTAATGATATAATTAAGCAATAAGGCCTGAGAGGGTGTGGTACATGGCCAATATACCACGGCTAAGGGCTGTGTCCAGGCATTCCGCGTTGCGTTGTGCATAAGAACAGCCCTTTGCCGTGGTATACTGGCCATATATTTGGGCTCCCAAGTGGTGCAGCAGTCTAAGGCACTGCATCTCAGTGCTAGAGGTGTCACTACAGACACCCTGGTTTGATTCCAGGCTGTATCACAACCGCCCGTGATTGGGAGCCCATAGGTCGGCGCACAATTGGCCCAGCGTCGTCCGAGTTTGGCCAGTGTAGGCCGTCATTGTAAATAAAAATTTGTTCTTAACTGACTTGCCTAGTTAAATAAAGGTTACATTTAAAAAGTACAAAATATATCACAAACCCCCGAGCTGCCTTATTGCTATTATAGACTGGTTACCAATGTAATTAGTAAGCTGTCAGCCAATCAGCATTCAGGGCTCGAACCACGCAGTTTATAGTGGAATATAACAGAATGAAATTGAAATATATTTTTTCCAAATTGATTGCACCTGTGGAACCATGATAAAAAACAGTATATCATACTTTGACTAAAATGATGACTTATGGGTAAGCTCTGGCTATCGTCTTTAAGCTCATAAAAGTGGATTTCTACTTGTGTGGGCGCTTAAGTTTACATCTATATACAGTATGTGCGCACTGCAATTAATTCCTGCCGATAGTCACTTGTGAAATGCAAGAGCCATGAACATTATTGACTGCTTGGTCTGCGAAATTAGGTGTTAAATGGTTTGTGTGCGATCAAGTACAATAGCACAGTAGTAAGATAGCCTATGCTTTTAATGATAATTTAGTGATTATTTGAGTGTTTCAATTTTGGCCCACCAATGAATTTCTGGCTATACTACTGTTGCAAAGTCAAATAGCCTTCCCCTTCAAAGAAGCATATCAAATAGTTTATATACTGAACAAAAATATAATCTCAACATGTAAAGTGTTGGTCCCATGTTTCATGAGGTGAAATAATAGATCCCTGAAATGTTACATAGGCACAAAAATATTTTTTCTCTTAAATTGTGTGCACTAATTTGTTTATTTATTATTTAATTTAACCTTTATTTAACTAGGCAAGTCAGTTAAGAACAAATTCTTATTTTCAATGACGGCCTTTACATCCCTGTTAGTGAACATTTCTGCTTTGCCAAGATAATCCATCCACCTGGTTAAGCTGATTAAACTGCATGATCATTACACAGGTGCACCTTGTGTTGGGGAAAATAATAGGCCACTCTAAAAATTGTCACACAACACAATGCCACAGATGTCTCATGTTTTGAGGGAGTGTGCAATTGGCATGCTGACTACAGGAATGTCCAACATAGCTGTTGCCAGAGAATTGAATGTTAATTTCTTAACCATAAGCTGCCTCCAACGTCATTTTAGAGAATATGGCAGAATGTCCAATCGGCCTTACAACCACAGACCACGTGTAACAGTGGACGCTGCTGAGGGGAGAACGGTTAAAAATATTGGCTGGAACATGTTTGATGTACTTGATATTATTCCACTTATGGCGCGCCACAAGCCCATCCTCCCCACTTAAGGTGCCACCAACCTCCTGTGACATGTAACCACGCTAGCCCAGGACCTCCACATTCGGCTTCTTCACTTGCGGGATCGTCTGACACCAGCCACCCGGACAGCTGATGAAACTGTGGGTTTGCACAATCAAATAAATTCTGCACAAACTCAGAAACCGTCTCATGGAACCTCATCTGCGTGCTCGTCATCCTCACCAGGCTCTTGACCTTACTGCAGTTTGGCGTCGTAACCAACTTCAATGGGCAAATGCTCACCTCCGATGGCCGCTGGAGAAGTGTGCCCTTCACAGATTAATACTGGTTTCCACGGTACTGGGCAGATGGCAGACAGCATGTATTGGACATTGATGGACTTACAGACTGCATAACAGACTATGTCAATTTTTTTGTGTAGACAACACCGTACCCACCAGCAGAGCCAGGTGATAGAGGTGTGGAATGGTATGAGAAATATTACTGGCTTCAAAAAGTCAAACAGTGGGCAGACAGAGGGGACCCAGGACAGAGCCAATGAGATGAACACATTTTTTAACAGGTTCGATATTAGCCCTGTCCACCTCCCCTCCAGCTCCCCAGTCCACACACCCTCACGGCTATCCCACCCCCCCTTTGCGCATGACACCTCTGTTGAGACAATCAGCGACCCCCTCCCCACCCCCGCTCCCTCTGGACTGATCTGCAACACCTCCCTTCCCCCCACCTCTGGACTGATCCTCAACACCCCCGTTCCCCCCACCTCCCCACCTTGGCTGGCTTTCACCACCAACCAAGTGAAGAGTGAGTTGGAGAGACTACATCAGTGGAAAGCGGCGTGCCCTGATGGCATCAGCCCAAGGGTGCTTAGGGTCTGTGCTGACCAACTGTGACCAACCAAGGGTCCCTGTGCTGTAGAAAACATCCTGCCTGGTCCTAGTGCCCAAGAAGGCGCACCCCACTGCCCTGAATGACTTCAGATCTGTAGCGCTAACATCCCACATCCTGGAAAGGTTAGTCCTCGCTCACCTCAGACCCCTGTGTACATCACTGGACCCCCTGCTGTTCGCATACCAGCGCAACATCGGGTTGGATGGTGCAATCATCTACCTTCTGCAGAGGGCCTACTCTCACCTGGACAACGCAGGTAGCACTGTGAGGGTTATGTTTTTTGACTTCTCCAGTGCCTTCAACACCATTCAGCCCCTGCTACTGGGTGAGAAGATGAGGAGGATGAAAGTGGAAGCACCCTTAGTCTCCTGGGTTACGGACTACCTGACCGATAGGCCACAATTTGTGCGGCTACAGTGCTGTGTGTCAGAACGGGCAGTGAGCAATACAGGGCTCCCCCAGGGAACGGTCTCGTCCCCCTTCCTGTTCACCCTCTATACCTCAGACTTCAGATATAACTCTGAAACATGCCACCTGCAGAAGTTCTCGGATGACTCTGCAATTGTAGGGAGCATTATGGGTGAGCAGGAGGAGGTGTACAGGAGCACAATCAATTACTTTGTGGTGTGGTGTGAGCAAAACCACCTTCAGCTCAACATCAGCAAAACAAAGGAGATGGAATTGGCTGGTAACACCGGGGCCCTGTACATAATGGGCCAGAGCTGACTCTACTTTCTGAGGAGGCTTAGGTCCTTCAACGTGTGCAGTAAATTACTGCATACTTTCTACCAGTCCGTGCTTTTTTGTAGTGGTGTGCTGGGAGCCAACATAAAGGCTGGTGATGCTTCTCGGGTAAATAAGCTGATCAGGAAGGCTAGCTCTGTTCTGGGGAATAACCTTGACACTCTAGAGGAGGTGGCGGAGAGACGGATCCTGGCCAAACTGCTGGCCATCATGGACAACGTCACCCACCCTCTGCATACCATGGTTTTCATCTTCATACACAGACTGATCCCACCACCGTGTGCCAGAGAGAGCTACAGGATGTCCTTCCTGCCGGCGACTATTAGACTATTTAATACCTTACCGGGGTGCCTTGCCGTCGGCAACATAGACCTGGAACTGTTGGGTGTTAGGACCTAGTTTAAAAATTAGGCATCAATCCATCCATTTGTGAGTATCTCTCTGGTCTGTAATCACTCATTCACTCAGGACATATTCATTCAGCACTCATTAATTCAGGTCTGTATATACATATTCATGTACAGTTGTTATATCATATCACATGCAATATTGTAATGTAATTATTGGACTGAACTTGCGTAGTCATTCACTCAGGACTGCATATTAGTATCCTGTCATTAGTGTATTTTTTCATTGCTTTTAGTATATTGAATGTGCATACGTGCATTTATCTGTAATTAAACCCTGTACTAAGGACTGTATTTTAAGGGAATTATTATTATTACCCTAAATTATATAATACCCACATTTAGCTATTTAAGTGTCTCTTCCTGTCATTTACCTGTACAGTTAATTTAACCATGCAAATATTCACTTACCTGTACATTTAACCAGACTGTATATTACGTAAACTATTATTACCCTCACTTATATCATACGCATATTTAGCTATTTAAGTATCTTTCTCTGCCATCGACCTGTATAGTATAGTTAACCATGCAAATATTTTTTATTTATTTATATCAACTTGCAATATTTGTATCACTCACAATGTATAGTGTACACAATCAGCCATTCGCTCATACTATGCTATTTCTTGCATGTTAAAATCAGAAGCCTCCTCCCTAAGTTTGATGTATTCACTGCTTTAGCACATTCCGCCAACCCGGATGTCCTAGCCGTGTCTGAATCCTGGCTCAGGAAGGCCACCAAAAATTCTGAAATTTCCATCCCCAACTACAATATTTCCCGTCAAGATAGAACTGCCAAAGGAGGTGGAGTTGCAATCTATTGCAGAGAACCTGCAGAGCTTTGTCATACTGTCAAGGTCTGTGCCCAAACAGTTTGACCCTTAAAAATCCACCTTTCCAGAAATAAGTATCTCACTGTTGCTGCCTGTTACAGACCCCCCTCAGCCCCCAGCTGTGCCCTGGACACCATATGTGAATTGTTTGCCCCCCCATCTACTGTTTGTACTGTTAGGTGATTTTAAACTAGGATATGCTTAACGCCCCGGCTGTTCTTCAATCTAAAATAGATGCCCTCAATCTCACACAAATTATCAAGGAACCCACCAGGTACAACCCTAAATCCGTAAACATGGGTACTATCATAGATATCATTCTGACTAACTTGCCCTCCAAATACACCTCCTCTGTTTTCAACCAGGATCTCAGCTATCACTGCCTCATTGCCTGCATTCGTAATGGGTCCGCGGTCAAACGACCACCCCTTATCACTGTCAAACGCTCCCTAAAACACTTCTGCGAGCAGGCCTTTCTAATCGATCTGGCCCGGGTATCCTGGAAGGATATTGACCTCATCCCGTCAGTAGATGATGCCTGGTTGTTCTTCCTCACCATCCTAAATAAGCATGCCCCATTCAAAAAACTCAGAATTAAGAATAGATATAGCCCTTGGTTCACCCCAGACTTGACTGCCCTTGACCAACACAAAAACATCCTGTGGCGCACTGCATTAGCATCGAATAGCCCCCGCGATATGCAACTTTTCAGGGAAACCAGGAACAAATATACACAGTCAGTTAGAAAAGCGAAGGCCAGCTTTTTCAAACAGAAATTTGCATCCTGTAGTACTAATACCAAAACGTTCTGGGACACTGTAAAGTCTATGGAGAATAAGAGCATCTCCTCCCAGTTGCCCACTGCATTGAGGCTAGGAAACACTGTCACCACCGATTAAATTCACGATAATCTAAAATTTTAAGCATTTTGCTACGGCTGGCCATGCTTTCCACCTGGCTACCTCTACCCCGGCCAACAGCTCTGTACCCCCCGCAGCAACCTGCCCAAGCCCCCCCCCCCCCCCCCCCCCCGCTTCTCCTACACCCAAATCCAGACAGCTGATGTTCTGAAAGAGCTGCTAAATCTGGACCTCTACAAATCTGCTGGGCTAGACAATCTGGACCCTTTCTTCCTAAAATTATCAGCCAAAATTGTTGCAACTATTACCAGCCTGTTCAACCTCTCTTTTGTATCGTCTGAGATCCCTAGAGATTGGAAAGCTGGGGGGAGACACTCTAGACCCAAACTGTTACAGACCTATATCCATCCTGCCCTGCCTTTCTAAAGTCTTCGAAAGCAAAGTTAATAAACAGATCACTGCTTATGCTTATGCTTATGCTTATGCTTGCTTGCTTGCGTGTGTGTGTGCTTCTTGCTTGCGTTGTCTGTTAATATAAATATCTCCCTCTGTGATAGAGGCTCTATGTCGCTCTGTTTCGGTGACCTGCGTCATGTAGCCTGAACAGTATTGTTGGCAGTTTGTGTGTGTGCGTGGAGGGTGTGCTGTGCTCTGTTTCTTCCTTGTTCATATCTCCTTCTTCCATTAAAATCCAGGGTAATTGTGTGAGTCAGTGGTCTGATGGCTGCAGGTCTGGACCTTTCTCTGTTACTTACTCATTGGTAATAAAGGGATCAGAAACATGGATGCCCCCCTTTTCCAAATTTCTGTCTTCCCAGCCCACCGGCTTATAACTAAGTGAAGAGAAATTTTGTCAAACTTTCCACGACCTTCAGGACCTTAAGTCCCGCCGCTCCCTGAGTTACTGAGTTAGCCCCAGAGCTCCATGGTGAATGGCAATGCTTTAGACTTCTAATATCAGGAGGATTCCGGATGCTGCTTTGTGATAAAACGTTTTGGGCTTTCTGCTCTTTGATGTTCCCTGTGACTTTTAATAAGGATCAGACTCAGGGGTGTTTGGCCGAACTCCCCTACGGGGATGGCAGGGCAGCAGAGGGGGTCCCATCAGCCACCATAAAATGATTTTTAGATTTTTTCCCCCTCTCCTCTCTACCTCTCTCCCCCTTCCTACCTCTCTTCTACCACTCTTCTCTTTAATCATAGTAGCCTCAGCATCCCTCCTCCTCCCCGGTGAGTTCATCAGTTCATTAAGGAGGTCTTAGTCCAGATGAAACAGCCTTGTGAAGGACGACGCTCTCTGAAGTCCGACGTTTTCGCAAGGACCTTTGAGAACGGGGAGGAGGGATGGGCCAGAGGGGGGTGGAGATGACTGAGAGGGACGTATGACACAGGAAGCACACTGAGCGGGGTTGCGTGCTCCAGGAGAGCCCAGAAACACGTGTGTACACATGTCTGGGATGTTGTGGAGGGGGGCGAGCCAGTCTGAACTCTAACCCCACATTTGAAATATAAGGCCTGTCAAAAACATATGTGATGCGTGGCTATGGTATGCCTAGGTGAACATTTGTGCCCCTCCTGCATTCTTTACAAAATCATGGAGTATTTTTGTTGAATGAGCACCCTCAGACAGAGCTGACATCCTATGTGACAATCACTTCCTGTCTGAGACAGTTGTAGTGGAAACCCTGAGGTTTATAGTGTGCTCATTTTGACCAGTGCCCATATGGCTTTGGTCAAAAGTAGTGCACTATATAGGGAATAGGGTGCCATTTTGAGTCAATATATAATCAGTCCCGACTCAAAGCCTCTCAAGAAAGATTTTTTTAAAGTTATTTTGAGGGTCATTTGTTTTATATTTGTATTTATTAAAGATCCCCATTAGCTGGGGTCCAGCAACATTAAGGCAGTTATAAACAATTTAAAATATTACATGACATTACATTTCATAACACATTTCACAACACATTGTGTTCCCTCAGGCCACTACTCTAATATCACATATCTACAATATAAAATCTGTGTGTAGAGTGCGTCTGTTCTTGACTTGATTGTGAAGAGACCTTTGGTGGCATGTGTTGTGGGGCATGCGTGTCCGGTGTATTCAGCATGTCAACACTTCTTACAAAAACAAGTAGTGATGAAGTCAGGCTCTCCTACACATTGAGCCATGAGAGATTTACATGCATATTATTCATGTTAGTTCTCTGTGTACATTTAAGCGTTAGCCGTGCTGCCCTGTTCTGAGCCAATTGTAATTTTCCGAGGTCCCTCTTTGTGGCACCTGACCACACGACTGAACCATAGTCCATGTGTGACAACACTAGAGCCTGTAGGACCTGCCTTGTTGATAGTGTTGTTAAAAAGGCAGAGCAGTGCTTTATGCTGAGGTTCTGAAAGAGCTGCTAAATCTGGACCCCTACAAATCTGCTGGGCTAGACAATCTGGACCCTTTCTTCATAAAATTATCTGCCAAAATTGTTGCAACCCCTATTACCAGCCTGTTCAACCTCTCTTTTGTATCGTCTGAGATCCCTAGAGATTGGAAAGCTGCCGCGGTCATCCCCCTCTTCAAAGGGGGAGACACTCTAGACCCAAACTGTTATAGACCAATATCCATCCTGCCCTGCCTTTCTAAAGTCTTCGAAAGCCAATTTAATAAACAGATCACTGACTTCTTCGAATCCCACCGGACCTTTTCTGCTATGCAATCTGGTTTCCGAGCTGGTCATGAGTGCACCTCAGCTACGCTCAAGGTACTTAACGATATCATAACCGCCATCGATAGAAGACAGTACTGTGCAGCCGTCTTCATCGACCTGGCCAAGGCTTTCGACTCTGTCAATCACCGCATTCTTATTGGCAGACTCAACAGCCTGCTGTCCGGTCCCCTGGCAGTCTCTATGGGGGTGCCACAGGGTTCAATTCTTGGGCCAACCCTATTCTCTATATACATCAACGATGTCGCTCTCGCTGCTGGTGACTCTCTGATCCATCTCTACGCAGACGACACCATTCTGTATACATCTGGCCCCTCTTTGGACACTGTTAACTAACCTTCAAACAAGCTTCAATGCCATACAACACTCCTTCCGTGGCCTCCAACTGCTCTTAAATGCTAGTAAGACTAAATGCATGCTTTTCAATAGAACGTTGCCCGCACCCGCCCACCGGACTATCATCACTACTCTCGACGGGTCTGACTTAGAATACGTGGACACCTACAAATACCTAGGTGTCTGGTTAGACTGTAAACTCAACTTCCAGACTCACATTAACCATCTCCAATCCAAAATTAAATCTAGAATCGGCTTCCTATTTCACAACAAAGCCTCCTTCACTCATGCTGCCAAACATGCCCTTGTAAAACTTACCATCCTACCGATCCTTGACTTCGGCGATGTCATTTACAAAATAGCCTCCAACACTCTACTCAGCAAATTGGATGTAGTCTATCACAGTGCCATCCGTTTTGTTACCAAAGCCCCATATACTACCCACCACTGCGACCTGTATTCTCTCGTTGGCTGGCCCTCACTACATATTCGTTGCCAAACCCACTGTCTCCAGGTCATCTATAAGTCTTTATTAGGTAAATTCCCACCTTATCTCAGCTCGCTTTTCACTTATAGCAACACCCACCCGTAGTATGCGCTCCAGCAGGTATATTTCACTGGCCACCCCCAAAGCCAACACTTCCTTTGGCCGCCATTCCTTCCAGTTCTCTGCTGCCAATGACTGGAACGATTTGCAAAAATCCTTGAAGCTAGAGGTTCCTATCTCCCTCACTAACTTTAAGCATCAGCTTTCAAAGCTACTTATCGATCACTGCACCTGTATATAGCCCTTCTGTAAATTTTATTTTATTTATTTTTTTATTTCACCTTTATTTAACCAGGTAGGTCAGTTGAGAACAAGTTCTCATTTGCAACTGCGACCTGGCCAAGACAAAGCAAAGCAGTGCGACAAAAACAACACAGAGTTATACAGTAAACAAACATGGTAAAAACAATAGAAAAATCTAAATACAGAGTGCAAAATGTAGTGCAAAATGCAGTAAGGTTAGGAGGTAGGACAATAAATAGACCATAGTGGTGAGATAAATTACAGATTATCATCATTAACACAGGAATGAAGGATGTGCAAATTATGATGTGCAAATAGAGATACTGGAGTGCAAGATTTGTGAAATAACAAAAATAAATATGGGGATGAGGTAGTAGTGTGGGCTATTTACAGAAGGGCTATATACAGGTGCAGTGATCGATAAGCAGCTTTGACAGCTGACGCTTAAAGTTAGTGAGGGAGATAGGAACCTCTAGCTTCAGTGATTTTTGCAATTCGTTCCAGTCATTGGCAGCAGCGAACTGGAAGGAATGGCGGCCAAAGGAGGTGTTGGCTTTGGGGGTGACCAGTGAGATATACCTGCTGGAGCGCATGCTACGGGTGGGTGTTGCTATAGTGACCAGTGAGCTGAGATAGGGCGGGGATTTACCTAGTAATGACTTATAGATAACCTGGAGCCAGTGGGTTTGGCGACGAATATATAATGAAGGCCAGCCAACGAGAGCATACAGGTCGCAGTGGTGGGTAGTGTATGGGGCTTTGGTAACAAAACGGATGGCACTGTGATAGACTACATCCAATTTGCTAAGTAGAGTGTTGGAGGCTAGTTTGTAAATGACATCGCCGAAATCAAGGATCGGTAGGATAGTCAGTTTTACAAGGGCATGTTTGGCAGCATGAGTGAAGGAGGCTTTGTTGCGAAATAGGAAGCCAATTCTGGATTTAATTTTGGATTGGAGATGGTTGATGTGAGTCTGGAAGTTGAGTTTACAGTCTAACCAGATGCCTAGGTATTTGTAGGTGTCCACGTATTCTAATTCGGACCCGTCGAGAGTAGTGATGATAGTCCGGTGGGCGGGTGCTGGCAGCGTTCGATAGAAAAGCATGCACTTAGTTTTACTAGCGTTTAAGAGCAGTTGGAGGCCACGGAAGGAGTGTTGTATGGCATTGAAGCTTGTTTGAAGGTTAGTAAACACAGTGTCCAAAGAGGGGCCAGATGTATACAGAATGGTGTCACCCGCGTAGAGATGGATCAGAGAGTCACCAGCAGCAAGAGCGACATCGTTGATGTATATAGAGAAAAGGGTTGGCCCAAGAATTGAACCCTGTGGCACCCCCATAGAGACTGCCAGAGGATCGGACAATAGGCCCTCCGATTTGACACACTGAACCCTGTCTGCAAAGTAGTTAGAGAACCAGGCAAGGCAGTCACTTGAGAAACCAAGGCTGTTGAGTCTGCCAATAAGAATGCGGTGATTGACATAGTCGAAAGCCTTGGCCAGGTCGATGAAGACGGCTGCACAGTACTGTCTTTTATCGATGGCGGTTATGATATCGTTCAGTACCTTGAGCGTAGCTGAGGTGCACCCATGACCAGCTCGGAAACCAGATTGCATAGCAGAGAAGGTACGGTGGGATTCGAAGTGGTCAGTTATCTGTTTGTTAACTTGGCTTTCGAAAACTTTAGAAAGGCAGGGCAGGATGGATATTGGTCTATAACAGTTTGGGTCTAGAGTGTCTCCTCCTTTAAAGAGGGGGATGACCGCGGCAGCTTTCCAATCTCTAGGGATCTCAGACGATACGAAAGAGAGGTTGAACAGGCTAGTGATAGGTGTTGCAACAATTTTGGCTGATAATTTCAGAAAGAGAGGGTCCAGATTATCTAGCCCAGCAGATTTGTAGGGGTCCAGACTTAGCAGCTCTTTCAGAACATCAGCCGTCTGGATTTGGGTGAAGGAGAAGCAGGGGGGGCTTGGGCAAGTAGCTGCCGGGGGTACAGAGCTGTTGGCCGGGATAGGGGTAGCCAGGTGGAAAGCATGGCCAGCCGTAGCAAAATGCTTATTGAAGTTTTCGATAATCGTGGATTTATCGGTGGTAACAGTGTTTCCGAGCTTCAATGCAGTGGGCAACTGGGAGGAGGTGCTCTTATTCTCCATGGACTTTACAGTGTCCCAGAACTTTTTGGAGTTAGTACTACAGGAAGCAAATTTCTGTTTGAAAAAGCTGGCCCAATAGCCCACCCTACTACCTCATCCCCATATGATTTTTTATTTCCGCTCATTTTGCACTCCAGTATCTCTATTTGCACATCATCATTTGCACATCCATCATTCCAGTGTTAATGCTAATCTGTAATTTATTTCGCCACTATGGCCTATTTATTGTTCTACCTTCCTTACCTTACTGCATTTTGCACTACATTTGCACTCTGTATATAGATTTTCTATTGTGTTATTGACTGTATGTTTGTTTATTTCCCATGTGTAACTCTGTTGTTTTTTGTCGCACTGCTTTGCTTGTCTTGCCCAGGTCGTAGTTGTAAATGAGAACTTGTTCTCAACTGACCTACCTGATTTAAATAAAGGTGAAATAAAATAAAAATTATTATGGACAGACTTCTCCCCATCTTAGCTACTGTTGTCTCAACATGTTCTGACTATGATAGTTAACAATGCAAGCAGTTTAGTCACCTCAACTTGCTAAATTTTCACATAATTTATTACAAGATTTAGTTGATGTTCAGGGTTTAGTGAATGATTTGTCCCAAATACAATGCTTTTAGTTGTTGAAATATTTAAGACTTATTCCTTGCTACCCATTCTTAAACTAACTGTAGCTCTTTGTTAAGTGTTGTAGTCATTTCACTTGCTGTAGTAGCTGATGTGTATAGTGTTGAGTCATCCGCATACATAGACACACTGGCTTTACTCAAAGCTGCCCTGGGGAATTCCTGATTCTACCTGGATTATGTAGAAGAGGCTTCCATTAAAGAACACCCTGTGTTCTGTTAGACAGGTAAGTCTTTATCCACAATACAGTGGGGAGAACAAGTATTTGATACACTGCCGATTTTGCAGGTTTTCCTACTTACAAAGCATGTAGAGGTCTGTAATTTTTATCATAGGTTCAACTGTGAGAGACGGAATCTAAAACAAAAATCCAGAAAAATCACCATGCAAGATCTCACCTCGTGGGGCATCAATGATCATGAGGAAGGTGAGGGATCAGCCCAGAACTACACGGCAGGACCTGGTCAATGACCTGAAGAGAGCTGGGACCACAGTCTCAAAGAAAACCATTAGTAACACACTACGCCGTCATGGATTAAAATCCTGCAGCGCACGCAAGGTCCCCCTGCTCAAGCCAGCGCATGTCCAGGCCCGTCTGAAGTTTGCCAATGACCATCTGGATGATCCAGAGGAGGAATGGGAGAAGGTCATGTGGTCTGATGAGACAAAAATAGAGCTTTTTGGTCTAAACTCCACTCGCCGTGTTTGGAGGAAGAAGAAGGATGAGTACAACCCCAAGAACACCATCCGAACCGTGAAGAACGGAGGTGGAAACATCATTCTTTGGGGATGCTTTTCTGCAAAGGGGACAGGACGACTGCACCGTATTGAGGGGAGGATGGATGGGGCCATGTATCGCGAGATCTTGGCCAACAACCTCCTTCCCTCAGTAAGAGCATTGAAGATGGGTCGTGGCTGGGTCTTCCAGCATGACATTGACCCGAAACACACAGCCAGGGCAACTAAGGAGTGGCTCCGTAAGAAGCATCTCATGGTCCTGGAGTGGCCTAGCCAGTCTCCAGACCTGAACCCAATAGAAAATCTTTGGAGGGAGCTGAAAGTCCGTATTGCCCAGCGACAGCCCCGAAACCTGAAGGTCTGTATGGAGGAGTGGGCCAAAATCCCTGCTGTAGTGTGTGCAAACCTGGTCAAGAACTACAGGAAACGTATGATCTCTGTAACTGCAAACAAAGGTTTCTGTACCAAATATTAAGTTATGCTTTTCTGATGTATCAAATACTTATGTCATGCAATAAAATGCAAATGAATTACTTAAAAATCATACAATGTGATTTTCTGGATTTTTGTTTTAGATTCCGTCACTCACAGTTGAAGAGTACCTATGATAATAATTACAGACTTCTACATGCTTTGTAAGTGGGAAAACCTGCAAAATCGGCAGTGTATCAAATACTTGTTCTCCCCACTGTACATCAGCAGACCATGATCGATAATGTCAAAAGCTGTACTGAAGTCAACAAAACAGCTCCCACAATCTTTTTATCATCAATTTCTCTCAGCCAATCATCAGTCATTTGTCTAAGTGCCGTGCTTGTTGAGTGTCCTTCCCTATAAATGTGCTGAAAGTCTGTTTTCAATTTGTTTACAGTAAAATAGCATGGTATCTTGTCAAACACAATTTTTTCCAAAAGTTTACTAAGGGTTGGTAACAGGCTGATTGGTCGGCTATTTGAGCCAGTAAAGGGGGCTTTACTATTCTTGGGTAGTGGAATTACTTTTGCTTCCGTCCAGGCCTGAGGGCACACACTTTCTAGTAGGCTTAGATTGAGGATATGGAAAATAGGAGTGGCAATATTGTCCGCTATTATCAAAAGTAATTTTCCATACCCCTGTGGCTTGTCATTGTTGATAGACAACAATAACAATTCACCTCTTCCACACTCACTTTACGGAATAAAAAATTACAATGCTTGTCTTTAATCATTTGATCAGTTATACTTGGATGTGTAGTGTCAGCGTTTGTTGCTGGCATGTCATGCCTAAATTTGCTAATCTTGCCAATTAAAAAATCATTAAAGTAATTGGCAATATCAGTGGGTTTTGTGATGAATGAGCCATCTGACATTTCATTTAAGGTGCTCCAAAGCTTTTTACTATCATTCTTTATATAATTTATCTTTGTTTCATAGTATAGATTATGCTTCTTTTTATTCAGTTGAGTCACATGATTTCTCAATTTGCAGTACGTTTCCCAATCGGTTGTGCAGCCAGATTTATTAGCCATCCCTTTCAACCATACAATTTTTCAATTCCTCATCAATCCACAATTTTTACAGTCATTTTCTTAATGGTTGCATACTTATTTGTAACTGGAATAAGCAATTTCATAAATGTGTCTGGTTGCTCCTCATTACACACCACAGACCAATAAATATTATTTACATCAACAACATAGGAATCACTACAAAACGTATTTTATGACCTCTTATACACTATATTAGGCCCAGCCTTTGGAACTTTGGTTTTCCTAGATGTGGCTACTATAGTGGGATCACTACATCCGATGGATTTGGATACTGCTTTAAAGCAAATTTCTGCAGCATTAGTAAAGATGTAATCAATACATGTTGATGATTTCATTCCTGTGTTGTTTGTAACTACCCTTGTAGGTTGACTGATAACCTGAACCAGGTTGCAGGCACTAGTTACAGTTTGAAGCTTTTTCTTGAGTGGGCAGCTTGATGAATGCCTGTCAATATTTAAATAACCTTGAAAATATACCTCTCTGTTGATATCACATACATTATCAAGAATTTCACACATGTTATCCATGTACGGACTGTAATATGGCTACAGGTGCATCTGCCTCACCTAAACAATGGGCTTTAGGTGAGGCAGATGCACCTGTAGCCATATTACTTCAATTGTATTTAACATGAGATTGTCTCTAAGCTTTACAGGAATGTAGTTCTGAATATAAACGTCAATACCTCCTCCTTTGGCATTTCTGTAGATGTTATGCCATGTATTGCTACCACTGTATCATCAAAGGTATTATCTTTCAGAGATTGTCAGAATATGGATGTTATCTGTTACTAGCAAATTATTGATTTCATGAACCTTGTTTCTTAAGCTACACATGTTAACTTGGTCTATTTTCTGGGATGTTGGATTGTTTTAATTGATTTAGTGGAAAGCTTAGCAGAAGTAGACAGGCGGTGTCAGAGGAAGGCCCAAAAAAATGTTTACCGGAGCGCCAAATCTAGGTCCAAAAGACTCCTTTACAGCTTCTACCCCCAAGCCAAAAGACTGCTGAACAATTAATCAAATGGCCACCCAAACTATTTATAGTGACCCCCCCACCCCCATATTATCTATGCATTGATTTGATTTGACAGTCCATAGTCCATCCCCAAGAAGAACCCCAAAGAGACGTGAGCTCATTGTTCCTGTCAGATCCTGCAGTTCATTGGAATGTATCAACTCAACCCAAATATGTTACCTATTGCTGGTCCTGAGTCTACAGTCCAGTCCCCCCTCAAAGCATCGCTCCACAGCCCAGACCAGCCAAGCCTGTAATACATTTGCTCTCTTTCTCTCTTTTCCCTCTATTCTCTCTTTTCTCTCTCCCTCTCTCTCTCTCTCTCTCTCTCACTCACTCACTCACTCACTCACTCACTCACTCACTCACTCACTCACTCACTCACTCACTCACTCACTCACTCACTCACTCACTCACTCACTCACTCACTCACTCACTCACTCACTCACTCACTCACTCACTCACTCACTCACTCACTCACTCACTCACTCTCTCTACTTTGCTAATGACCTGGCCACACTCACAGTGCTTTAATGGCTTTGGCTAATGCTCTGATTGGATTTTCCACCAAACCTATTTCTAGATGAGAGCTACGTCTTTACTTTACTGCCCTCTGCCTTCGTTCTTTCTCCAGTGCGCCCTCTCGGTCGTCCTCTCTGTCACTTAACCCAGCAACCTATAAGGCTATACGCTACAGTACGTGTGTGTGGACTGTGTGTGTGTGCTTTTCCACGTTTTTGTGTTTGTGCGTTCACATGTGTGTGATATGTTAGCTGGGATGTGTACTCAGCATGCTCCATACTTTGGTTCCTCTGTGTGTGTTGGAGATCTGGAGATCTGGGATGCGGCCTGCAGGCTTGTTGAGGACTGAAGGCTCTGCTGCTGTTTCCCGTGCCATGTTTTGTGGGAGAGAGAGGTAACTTCCTGGTTCTGACTGCATGGAGGATGCTGGGTCATATTCACATAAAATGAAGTTATTATAATTTCAGCACCCAAAAAAATAACACATTTTTTGTCAGTCACAGTGGTCAGATATTCTGCCACTGCATACTCTCTGTTTAGGGCCAAATAGTATTCTAGTAAATTATTTCCAATGTGTCAAGTAATTATCTTTTAGTTTTCTCATGATTTAGTTGGGTCTAATTGTGTTGCTGTCCTGGGGCTCTGAGGGGCCTGTTTGTGAACAGAGCCCTAGGACCAGTTTGCTTAGGGGGCTCTTCTCCAGGTTTATTTCTAGGTGAAGGCTTTGTTATGGAAGCTTTGGGATGTGCTTCCTTTTAGGTGGTTGTAGAATTGAACGGCTCTTTTCTGGATTTAGATAATTAGATCTACATGCATCATTTGGTGTTTTACGTTATACACAGAGAACATTTTTGCAGAATTCTGTAGGCAGAGTCTCAATTTGGTGTTTGTCCCATTTTGTGAATTCTTGGTTGGTGAGCGGACCCCAGTCCTCACAACCATAAAGGGCAATGGGTTCTATAACTGATTCAAGTATTTTTAGCCAGATCCTAATTGGTATGTCGAATTTTATGTTCCTTTTGATGGCATAGAAGGCCCTTCTTGCCTTGTCTGTCAGATCGTTCACAGCTTTGTGGAAGTTACTTGTGGTGCTGATGTTTAACACAATGTATGTATAGTTTTTTGTGTGCTCTAGGGCAGGGGTTCTTAAACCTTCTCGGCCTGGGACCCAAATTAGAAATTCTGTGTTTTCCTGGGAACCAAGTTTATGAAAACATGCAACTATACCTAAATATCGGTATATTGTGACATGGACAAATAACAATTAAATGAAATACCCATATACACACTCGTGGCCACGCCCAAGTGAACAGACATTGGTTGGAAATGATGAATAAAAGAATAAAAGCCCCGTGACGAAAGTCACCCTAGTTCCAAAGAATGTGAGGACTTTAGTCCACACGGTTAAAATGGCAAATTTCAACTACAACTCTATAGGCCAGACAATGTGAGAGCTTGCTCCACACGCTTGAATTGGTATGAACTCTGAACTATTGATCACAGTAGAAGAAGAGATACATCCTCAACGTCACGTTACCAGTCTGCAGCTGGACACGTACGTAATCCTAGGAAAATATACATTTCTCCGAAGCCTCTCTTTTAAGAGATCAACTCTAACCCCCACTACGACCAGAAAGACTCTACAAAGGACAATGGCGATCTCGACTGGGCAAACCAGAGTCTTACATCATCACCTCAATGAGTGAAGTCAGCGATACGTAAATACAAATAACATTCCTTTATCTGAATGGGTGGTTGTTAAAGTGCATATGTAATTGTATTTATGTGAGCATAGCTTCCCATGTCCGATAGAGGCCTTGAATCTATAGTGTTATATATAACCAAACTGTCATTGTTTTGTTTAGTCCCCTAGGGACGGTATTTACTGTATAATGTTAGGATGTTTTATATACTCTGTAGTTGTTTAATTAGCTAGTAAATAAATAATTGAGCCAGTTTGTGTATGGATGTCAGGCTCTGGCCATAGAGAAGCAATAGGCTTCTCTATGTAGCTATGGTCAGAGTCTGACAGTGTCGTTCTTTTCTGTTTCTTTGTGGGTTTTGGGTGGATCTCTAATTAGAGGCAGCTGCTACCCGTTGTCTCTAATTAGGGATCCAATATATGTTGAGTCTGTCCCTCACGCTGGTGTGGGTCGTTATCGTTACATGTCGAAGTATCATGTCGAACTATCCCTGCGCTGCGTCTTGGTCTCTCCAACCACCAATTCGTGACAATGGATGATTCACATTAAAGGCTGGGTTCGTGCAGACTACAAGAAATGACCATGTTCAAGAATGAGACTGGACGAGGTAAAATGAATTAACAAACTACATATTCCCGTGGTGCCCCGACTTCCCTAGTTAATTAATGTTGATATAATTTGTTTAATCACATAATAATTAAGCCTAGAGAATCGATTTGATAATATGTCTTAACTTTTAATGATAGTCAAGACACAACATATTTGGAGCCCCATATGCGAGGAGTCTAAGATAGAACGAGACTTTACTGTTGAATTAGATATACAGTATATGATTTGAGCAAACAGATTGCTGTAACAAGCAGACTGCGTTGTATGCAAATAGAAAAAGGCAGGATCTTGGCAGGTGTGTTTCGATTTGAACGAGACTGGAAGTGCCTCTGGTGGTGTGCATCTGATAGCATCAGAGTATATAAGTTGTTAAATTCCAGATTTAGTCCGTTAGTCCAAACGGTACTAATTCTGTTGGTCAATATTAATTTCTAGAGCGAGGGCATAGATCCAGCAATGTTAGAAATTTGATTATAGATCTGTTCGGTGACCGAGCCGAGGTGTTATCTGTTCGCCTATCGAGCTTAGCTTGCGTGGGTAGGCCACAGGCATATCTGTTTTTATGTACCGCGCATTCCGGTAATATAATGTTAGCAAAGAGTATGCCGAATAGGTTAATGTGAGACGTCACTAGTCATACAATGTATTAATGTGAGACCCCCTTCCCATATTGTATGGGATCCTTTGTGCTGTGGGAACAGTATAAGAATAGCTAGCTTGTGCACGAGATGCTAAACCTAACAAAGCAATAGCAGCCATTTTGTTTTCCTGTGTCACACCGAAATCCCTCTGGCATTGGCAACGAAAGTCCGTCTGTACTTCCGTTCGAGTTCAGCTTTGTGAGATCAGTGACCTCTAGTGGTGAAGAACCGCAAGTAATATGTCAACTCAGTCAAAAAAGAAACGTCCTGTCACTGTCAACTGCGTTTTTTTTAACAGAAAAATAATAATGTGTCCCTGAACAGTCAGTATCTGGTGTGGCCACCAGCTGCATTAAGTAGTGCAGTGCATCTCCTCCTCATGGACTGCACCAGATTTTCCAGTTCTTGCTGTGAGATGTTACCCCACTCTTCCACCAAGGCACCTGCAAGTTCCCGTACATTTCTGGGGGGAATGGCCCTATCCCTCACCCTCCGATCCAACAGGTCCTATACGTGCTCAATGGGATTGAGATCCGGGCTCTTCGCTGGCCATGGCAGAACACAGACATTCCTGTCTTACAGGAAATCACGCACAGAACGAGCAGTATGTCTGGTGGCATCGTCATGCTTGAGGGTCATGTCAGGATGAGCCTGCAGGAAGGGTACCACATGAGCCTGCAGGAAGGGTCTCTGTAATGCACAGAGTTGAGATTGTCTGCAATGACAACAAGCTCAGTCCGATGATGCTGGGACACACCGCCCCAGACCATGGACCCTCCACCTCCAAATCGATCCCGCTCCTGATTACAGGCCTCTGTGTAACGCTCATTCCTTCGACCATAAACGCAAATCCGACCATCACCCCTGGTGAGACAAAACTGCGACTCGTCAGTGAAGAGCACTTTTTGCCAGTCCTGTCTGGTCCAGCGACGGTGGGTTTGTGCCCATAGGCGACATTGTTGCAGGTGATGTCTGGTGAGGACCTGCCTTACAACAGGCCTACAAGCCCTCAGTCCAGCCTCTCTCAACCTATTGCGGACAGTTTGAGCACTGATGGAGGGATTGTGCGTTCCTGGTGTAACTCTGGCAGTTTTTGTTGCCATCCTGTACCTGTCCCGCAGGTGTGATGTTCGGATGTACCGATCCTGTGCAGGTGTTGTTACACGTGGTCTGCCACTGCAAGGACGATCAGCTGTCCGTCCGTCCTATCTTAGGCGTCTCACAGTACGGACATTGCAATTTATTTCCCTGGCCACATCTGCAGTTCTCATGCCTTCTTGCAGCATTCCTAAGGCACTTTCACGCAGATGTGCAGGGACCCTGGGCATCTTTCTTTTGGGGGTCAGTAGAAAGACCTCTTTAGTGTCATAAGTTTTCATAACTTTGACCTGAATTGCCTACCATCTGTAAGCTGTTAGTGTCTTAACGATGTGCATGTTCATTAATTGTTTATGGTTCATTGAACAAGCATGGGAAACAGTGTTTAAACCCTTTACAATGAAGATCTGTTAAGTTATTTGGATTTTTACGAATTATCTTTGAAAGACAGTATCCTGAAGAAGGGATGTTTCTTTTTTTATTTTTTTATGTACAGTGGGGAGAACAAGTATTTGATACACTGCCGATTTTGCAGGTTTTCCTACTTACAAAGCATGTAGAGGTCTGTAATTTGTATCATAGGTACACTTCAACTGTGAGAGACGGAATCTAAAACAAAATAATAATTAATTTGCATTTTATTGCATTACATAAGTATTTGATCACCTACCAACCAGTAAGAATTCCGGCTCTCACAGACCTGTTAGTTTTTCTTTAAGAAGCCCTCCTGTTCTCCACTCATTACCTGTATTAACTGCACCTGTTTGAAATCGTTACCTGTATAAAAGACACCTGTCCACACACTCAATCAAACAGACTCCAACCTCTCCACAATGGCCAAGACCAGAGAGCTGTGTAAGGACATCAGGGATAAAATTGTAGACCTGCACAAAGCTGGGATGGGCTACAGGACAATAGGCAAGCAGCTTGGTGAGAAGGCAACAACTGTTGGCTCAATTATTAGAAAATGGAAGAAGTTCAAGATGAAGGTCAATCTCCCTTGGTCTGGGGCACCATGCAAGATCTCACCTCGTGGGGCATCAATGATCATGAGGAAGGTGAGGGATCAGCCCAGAACTACACGGCAGGACCTGGTCAATGACCTGAAGAGAGCTGGGACCACAGTCTCAAAGAAAACCATTAGTAACACACTACGCCGTCATGGATTAAAATCCTGCAGCGCACGCAAGGTCCCCCTGCTCAAGCCAGCGCATGTCCAGGCCCGTCTGAAGTTTGCCAATGACCATCTGGATGATCCAGAGGAGGAATGGGAGAAGGTCATGTGGTCTGATGAGACAAAAATAGAGCTTTTTGGTCTAAACTCCACTCGCCGTGATTGGAGGAAGAAGAAGGATGAGTACAACCCCAAGAACACCATCCCAACCGTGAAGCATGGAGGTGGAAACATCATTCTTTGGGGATGCTTTTCTGCAAAGGGGACAGGACGACTGCACCGTATTGAGGGGAGGATGGATGGGGCCATGTGTATCGCGAGATCTTGGCCAACAACCTCCTTTCCTCAGTAAGAGCATTGAAGATGGGTCGTGGCTGGGTCTTCCAGCATGACAACGACCCGAAACACACAGCCACGGCAACTAAGGAGTGGCTCCGTAAGAAGCATCTCAAGATCCTGGAGTGGCCTAGCCAGTCTCCAGACCTGAACCCAATAGAAAATCTTTGGAGGGAGCTGAAAGTCCGTATTGCCCAGCGACAGCCCCGAAACCTGAAGGATCTGTATGGAGGAGTGGGCCAAAATCCCTGCTGCAGTGTGTGCAAATCTGGTCAAGAACTACAGGAAACGTATGATCTCTGTAATTGCAAATCTCTGACGTCTACATGCTTTGTAAGTGGGAAAACCTGCAAAATCGGTAGTGTATCAAAAACCTGTTCTCCCCACTGTATATACAGTGTATATATATATATATATATATATATATATATATATATATATATATTTATTTATTTATTTATTTATATTCTATTTGATAGCAAAACGTGCTCTCATATGGTGTAACTACGGATACACTTATGATAATCCTGCCAATCTGATATAATTGTCTCATTCAATTTAATAAGTTAAATTGTTGGATATACCTTATATATATATATATATATATACAAAATCGTATTCTTCAGGAACAACTTGTTTTAACCAAAACTGAATATGAAAATCGTATTCTTCAGTTTTAACCAAAACAGGATATGACGAAGTCCACGCAAAATTAGATCAATTTAACAACGCTCTAGACCAAATGCTGCAGACCAAAGACAATCAGTAAAAAGGGGGTAGAATTCCTATATCACTCCAGCCCGACAGTGGATGTCATTGGGTTAATCGGGGTAAAAAATAACCGGCTTTGAAACATGGATGGCTGTCTACCAACATTAGGTCATATATAACCTGTTGGCAACCAGCATCGTTGACCATATTTCTCATTTGCAGATCCTCGCAACTCTCCATAATTAACATAATTTGATTGAAACAGCTGTTGATGCTGAGAACACAAACCGGTGGTGCAAATGCTCTTTTCAAGATGCTCCACCAATGATACACCAGGACAATACTTTCAGTGATTATTTATATAATGCTTTACTTGAGAAATGTGTTTTATAAAGTGTTAGGTCTTGCTATCCATGATGATGATCTAAGATATTCCTTTCAGAGCATGAATGTGGTGGCTAGGAATGATTTTTCTCATTTTTCTTCGGTGCAAATGCTCATTTCCAGATGCCCCACCTTGATCACAACAAATGATACACCAAGACTATACTTTCAGAGATAATTTCTATAGTTCTCTGCTTGAGAAATGTAAAGTATTAGGTCTCGCTATCCATGATGAAGAGCTAAGATATTCCTTTCAGAGCAGGAATCTGGTGGCTAGGAATTACTTTGATCATTTTCCTTCCACCTTTCATGGCTGTTCCTTGTTCTTCCATTGATGAAGGGAATATGTTCTGAGTGAATGTTGGTCATGTATAAAAGGTGGGATCACCAGACTAACTCTTGGTACCACTGGATGCGGAAGAAAAAGAAAGAAACGATGGTACAACCCAGACGTTTACAGCTAAAACACACAATGTTTAAAAGGGGTTAAAATTCCGATACCACTCCGGCCTGACAGTGGATGTCGTTGGGTTAATCGGGGGAAAAATTTACCGTTTTTGAAACATGGATGGCTGTCTACCAACATTAGGTCATATATTACCTGTTGGCAAACAGCATCTTTGACCAGATTTATCATTTGCAGAACCTTGCAACTCTCCATAATTATCATAATTTGATTGAAACAGCTGTTGATGCTGAGAACGCAACACAAACGTGGTGCAAATGCTCTTTTCAAGATGCTCCACCTTGATCACAACAAATTACACTGTGTGTGAAAAGTTTGGAATATTACTCATTCAAGGGTCTTTCTTTATTTGCATTTTTTACAATGTAGAAGTGAAGACATCAAAACTATGACATCACACATATGGAATCATGTAGTAACCAAAAAATGTTTAGACAAATAAAAATGTATTTTATTTTTGAGATTCTTCAAAGTATCCACCCTTTGCCTTGATGACAGCTTTGCACACTCATGGCATTCTCTCAACCATCATCACCTGGAATGCTTTTCCATCAGTTTCCAAGACGTATCGCTTGTTCACCCTGTGTATGTCACCAGCCTCTAATCTGAACGACTTGATGGATCGTTTGATCCCTCTGATGGATTGGAAGACCAACCAAGTATGGTCAAAGGCAACTGCGAAGTTTCCACCGAGCATACTGTCGTCTCCTACTGCTGACTGCAACACAGTCACCCACAAGGACCATCTATCAAAAGACCCCCTTTTGAAAAAGATGTCTTTAATCTCTTTACGACAGGTCATCAATTCTGGAAGAGACTATCTTTTTCCTGAAACATGCAGTATGTGAGAGAGAGAATGTCTAGACTGATGAGTTTCAGAAGAAAGTTCTTTGTTTCTGGCCATTTTGAGCCTGTAATCGAACCCACAAATGCTGATGCTCAAGATACTCAACTAGTCTAAAGAAGGCCAGTTTAATTGCTTCTTTAAATCAGCACAAAAGTTTCCAGCTGTGCTAACATAATTGCAAAAGGGGTTTCTAATGATCAATTAGCCTTTTAAAATGAAACTTGGATTAGCTAACACAAATTGCCAATGGAACACAGGAGTGATGGTTGCTGATGATGGGCCTCTGTACGCCTATGTAGATATTCCATAAAATATGTCCATCTACAATAGTAATTTACAACACTAACAATGTCTACACTGTATTTCTGATCAATTTGATGTTATTTTAATGGACAAAAAAATTAGCTTTTCTTTCAAAAACAAGGACATTTCTAAGTGACCCCAAACTTTTGAACGGTAGTGTAAGTGTTGAATAAACGTGAAACAGAAGGGGGCAGAAATGTTCACCTAGGCGTGAAGACACAGCAGCTTCCCTGGGTCCACATAATGAAGATCTATAGAGATAATGTTCTTCTTTCTTACCTTGATTTAACTATCGTGTGTGTGTGTGTGTGTGTGTGTGTGTGTGTGTGTGTGTGTGTGTGTGTGTGATAGAAACACACACACACTAAGCTAACAGCCTTTTCTCATGTTAAAGGTCATAAGTGTGAAAATGGCAGATAGAAAAACTAGCTAAGTTGTAGATACTAGCTGGGTTTATAGTACACATCAATATGAAATGCTACACCCCAGGTACCACTGTGTGAGAAGATGTACAGGTAACTGCCAAAATAAAGTGTCTTAATAGGGCGTTGGGCCAACACGAGCCGCCAGAACAGCTTCAATGCGCCTTGGCATAGATTCTACCAGTGTCTAGAACTCTATTGGAGGGACGCAACACCATTCTTTCACAAGAAATTCCATCATTTGGTGTTTTACTTGATCTCACGTAAGTGCTAAATTGGGTTGAGTTCTGGTGACTAACACACAAGCAAGCACGCACATCTTTCCTCTATTTTGGCAGTTACCTGTAGTTCACACAAAGATCCTATGATTCATGTTCAATATGTAATTCTATGGTAGTTCATGTCTGTGGATTCATAGCCTATATCACATGATGAAGTATCTATATTTTTGTTGTTGTTGTTGTTGTTAACCTCCATGCCATGCAGGAAAGTTCCTGAGTGGTGCAGCGGTCTAAGGCACTGCATCTCAGTGCAAGAGGTGTCACTACAGTCCCTGGTTTCACACCGTAATTGGGAGTCCGATAGGGCGTTGCACAATTGGCCCAGTGTCATCCAGGTTTTGGTCAAGGGTAGGCCGTCATTGTAAGTAAGACTGACTTGCCTAGTTAAATAAACATTTAAATTAATGTCAATGTTTGTTCCAAATGGCACCCAATTTTCTATATAGTGCAATACTTTTCACCAGGTCCCATATGGTTCTGGTCAAAAGCAGTGTGTACTATATACAGGAAAAGACTATAAGATGACCCTTCAGGCTCTTGTAGTAAAGACATCCACCCTTAAAAGACATCCATCGTGGCAGCTGCTCCCTTACAGTAATACCCCATGATTTCACATGTGGAAAATCACATAGATCCAAGATGGCGTAACAGTGCAGACGTGTTTTTGTTCGTCCCGTCTCATGTCCCGTGTAAATAGTTTGTAATAGTTTGTAGTTTGTCTGTCTTTCCATATCTTTTTTATTGTTCCCGATTTACCTCTCCTGCAACCCGCCTCACCCAACATGAAACGGATCTAATATCTTTAATTTTCATTATTTAACTGAACCGCAGTCAGAAGCTAGCCTGCTAGTTAGCTTGCTAACGAGCTACTAGCCATCGCTAACCACTGCTAGCGGTCCTCACCACCGCTCTGCCTGCTCAGCCGCTTTTTGTTCGGACATTATCGGCCAGTCTGCACAGCGTGCTACCAATCCAGCGCATATCGGACTGCGTTCCCTTCCACTTCACCGGATTTCCACTGAAATCACAGGACCATCACACCGGATCATCGCAGCTACCTAGCTGCAATCGAGTGACTGCTGTTTTGGCTAAACTCCGTTGTCAATATGCTACCATGAGCCAGTCTCTAGCTAGGCCCATCTCCCGGACAGCCGACGTGTACTAGCTACTCGTCGGCTGTCAGTACCTTTGTCAACCTGCCTGGACCTTCTACTGTCGACACAGAGCCCCGCCGAGCCACCGCGACTGGTCTGCTGACGTAATTGTCCGACGTGGTCTCAACAGGCTTTTCCTCTGCGACGTCGCTGAAGTTTCATCTGCTAGCCCCGGTCTGCTAGCACTCTGAACGCTGTGCCTCCCACTCGCCTAGTGCAGCGCCCATTGAACTTCTCCATAGCTCACCTCTTTGCTGCTCATTGGATCCTATGATTACTCAGCTTCACAGCTGATGCCTGCAGGACTGTTCGGTTATATGGTATTTCATTCTGTTTAACTGCCAGGCCCCAGGTCCTGTGTGTAGCACATCACATTTCTCTACCTGACCCTCTTTGTCCATTCATCGCCATTACCCGTCGTTGTCTTAGCCCTCTTAATTAACTGTTTGTTTTTATGCCCCTTTCTTATTTCAATATGCCTTGTCTGTTGCTGTTTAGGTTAGCTATTATTGTTTTATTTCACTGTAGAGCCCCCAGTCCTGCTCAACTGGCCTCTGATAGCTCCTTTGTCTCACCCCCCACACATGCGGAGACCTCACCTGGCTTAACTGGTGTCTCCAGAGATGCAACCTCTCTCTTCATTACCCAACGTGTAATGGCCTGTAAACCAGGAGATTTGTAACACCACTGTGTTAGGGTATAACTAGGCCCTCAATTAAATACTTACGATATATGGATTGTCATAAATAATAACATTTTAAAAGATAATCCCCAGATTTTGTGTTATATACTCTACAACAAAGCTTCCTTAGTGTTTAACAAGCTTTCTATGCCCTTAACCTTGTTCTGAACACCTCCAAAACAAAGGTCATGTGGTTTGGTAAGAAAACTTCCACTGAACTCACATCCTACTATACCCTTGTCTATACATTATGCCCTCAATCTATTCCACCACGCCCAGAAATCTGCTCCTTTTATTCTATGTACCCAACATACTAGATGTCCAGTTCTTAAAGCCCTTAGTCGAATACTGATTCTACTCCTCCTCTGTTCCTCTGGTGATGTAGAGGTAAACCCAGGTCCTGTAGCTCCCAGCATTACACCTATTCCCCAGGCGCTCTCATTTGTTGACTTCTGTAACCGTAAGAGCCTTGGGTTTCTTGCATGTTAATATCAGAAGCCTCCTCCCTAAGTTTGATTTATTCACTGCTTTAGCACATTCCGCCAACCCGGATGTCCTAGCTGTGTCTGAGTCCTGGCTCAGGAAGGCCACCAAAAATTCTGAAATTTCCATCCCCAACTACAATATTTCCCGTCAAGATAGTACTGCCAAAGGATCTATTGCAGAGATAACCTGCAGAGCTCTGTCATACTGTCCAGGTCTGTGCCCAAACAGTTTGAGCTTCTACTCTTAAAAATCCCGTCAGTAGATGATGCCTGGTTGTTCTTTAAAAGTGCTTTCCTCACCATCCTAAATAAGCATGCCCCTTTCAAAAAACGTAGAACTAAGAATAGATATAGCCCTTGGTTCACCCCAGACTTGACTGCCCTTGACCAACACAAAAACATCCTGTGGCGCACTGCATTAGCATCGAATAGCCCCCGCAATATGCAACTTTTCAGGGAAACCAGGAACAAATATACACAGTCAGTTAGAAAAGCAAAGGCCAGCTTTTTCAAACAGAAATTTGCATCCTGTAGTACTGATTCCAAAAAGTTCTGGGACACTGTAAAGTCTATGGAGAATAAGAGCATCTCCTCCCAGTTGCCCACTGCATTGAGGCTAGGAAACACTGTCACCACCGATAAATTCACAATAATCGAAAATTTCAACAAGCATTTTGCTACGGCTGGCCATGCTTTCCACCTGGCTACCTCTACCCCGGCCAACAGCTCTGTACCCCCCGCAGCAACCTGCCCAAAGTCTTCTAAAGTCTTCGAAAGCCAAGTTAATAAACAGATCACTGACTTCTTCGAATCCCACCGGACCTTCTCTGCTATGCAATCTGGTTTCCGAGCTGGTCATGGGTGCACCTCAGCTACGCTCAAGGTACTTAACGATATCATAACCGCCATCGATAGAAGACAGTACTGTGCAGCCGTCTTCATCGACCTGGCCAAGGCTTTCGACTCTGTCAATCACCGCATTCTTATTGGCACACTCAACAGCCTTGGTTTCTCAAGTGACTGCCTCGCCTGGTTCTCCAACTACTTCTCAGACAGAGTTCAGTGCGTAAAATCGGAGGGCCTGCTGTCCGGTCCCCTGGCAGTCTCTATGGGGGTGCCACAGGGTTCAATTCTTGGGCCAACCCTATTCTCTATATACATCAACGATGTCGCTCTCGCTGCTGGTGACTCTCTGATCCATCTCTACGCAGACAACACCATTCTGTATACATCTGGCCCCTCTTTGGACACTGTGTTAACTAACCTTCAAACAAGCTTCAATGCCATACAACACTCCTTCCGTGGCCTCCAACTGCTCTTAAATGCTAGTAAGACTAAATGCATGCTCTTCAATAGAACATTGCCCGCACCCGCCCACCGGACTATCATCACTACTCTCGACGGGTCTGACTTAGAATACGTGGACACCCACAAATACCTAGGTGTCTGGTTAGACTGTAAACTCAACTTCCAGATTTACATTAACCATCTCCATTCCTAAATTAAATCTAGAATCTATCCTATCTATCCTATCTATCCTATCTATCTAGTCGTGTGGGTGAACGGTTTGCTGATGTCAATGTTGTGAACATTGTGAGATTATGGTATGGGCAGGCATCAGCTACGGACAACGAACACCGAGGCATTTAATGCATGAGGCTTTTTGTCGATGGCAATTTGAATGCACAGAGAATCGGCTTCCTATTTCGCAACAAAGCCTCCTTCACTCATGCTGCCAAACATGCCCTTGTAAAACTTACCATCCTACCGATCCTTGACTTCGGCGATGTCATTTACAAAATAGCCTCCAACACTCTACTCAGTAAATTGGATGTAGTCTATCACAGTGCCATCCGTTTTGTTACCAAAGCCCCATATACTACCCACCACTGCGACCTGTATTCTCTCGTCGGCTGGCCCTCACTACATATTCATTGCCAAACCCACTGGCTCCAGGTCATCTATAAGTCTTTATTAGGTAAATCCCCGCCGTATCTGGTCACCATAGCAACACCTACCCGTAGCATGCGCTCCAGCAGGTATATCTCAGTGGCTACCCCCAAAGCCAACACCTCCTTTGGCCGCCATTCCTTCCAGTTCTCTGCTGCCAATGACTGGAACGAATTGCAAAAATCCTTGAAGCTAGAGGTTCCTATCTCCCTCACTAACTTTAAGCATCAGCTGTCAAAGCTGCTTATCGATCACTGCACCTGTATATAGCCTTTCTGTAAATATCCCATCCTACTACCTCATCCCCAGGATAGAGATACTAGAGATACTGCACTCCAGTATCTCTATTTGCACATCATCATTTGCACATTCCATCATTCCAGTGATTATGCTAATCTGTAATTTATTTCGCCACTATGGCCTATTTATTGTCTTCCTAACCTTACTGCATTTTGCACTACATTTGCACTCTGTATATAGATTTTCTATTGTGTTATTGACTGTACGTTTGTTTATTTCCCATGTGTAACTCTGTGTTGTTTTTTGTCGCACTGCCTTGCTTTGTCTTGGCCAGGTCACAGTTGCAAATGAGAACTTGTTCTCAACTGACCTACCTGGTTAAATAAAGGTGAAATAAAAAAATTAAAAAATAAACATGATTTCACATGAAATTTCACATGTGAAATCATGTGAAAACGTATTTTATCACATTTTGTTTTTTTACATGTCATCATGTGTTGAATTACATGTTATTACATTAACTTCACATGTGATCACATGAAATGAATGTGTTTTTTTTGTAAGTGCTACTGTTGCTGAGTGAAAATGGTTTATGGGGGAAGAACTGCTTCAAAATGCCATGGAAGGATTGTCCTCTGAGTCAAGTTGTGGCAGATTCAATCAGACACCTTTTGTTGTAGTTGGATTGGTTGACTTAGGTAGTTGAGTGTTTATGGATACAACCGCAAATACATTTTATAGCCATTTTTATTTGTACAATCATCATTTTAGGACAAATAAAATAGACATGGTATGTATTTGGTGCTAATCTGTATGAGTGCAGAAATATATATTGTAGTGTATTTTATTGATAGATACAGAAAAGAAGTGGTTAAAATGGGGAGATAGTGAAGAGGGAAATAGAGAAGAAAGATTTGAACCCATACCTCCAGGGGCAAAAGCACTACCTCTAGACCAGCCCCTGTCACCCTGGGGTCTTTCTGAACTGTATTGACCGTGGCATGTTGACTAAGGGTCCATTTTATATTGGGCTGTGAGATGATTAAGGACGTCGCATATATGGAAATTAGAGTTCTGAGCAATCTGACCCGGAAGCAGGGAGGGAATCCTCCAACTGGGAATCCTCCAATTGGGATTTCTGGAAAACCTAGGAAAGTTACCTGAATTCTTCAACCCTAGTATTGACAGAAGCACCTCGAGACACAACACTGCAGCTGTCTCAGGTTAAAAGGAGCATTTTCTCTCCATAATGTATGAGTGTGGGATGAAAAAGACTGTTTTAGATCCTCAAGCTGTTTATATGATTCTCCCAGCATGGAGCCAACAGGCACTGGGAATGGTTGAGGCGAGGTTTGGAAGAAAGGGTCCTATGATGATTCTATGGAAGGCAAGCAGGGTTCTACATAGAACTATATATAATATTTCCCAGCATGCTCTATTGCAGGTAGATTTTCAGAGTTGTTTGTTTTACTGTAATATCTGTGTTTTTACAAGAACATTGATTGGTTGATTAATTTGATGCTACAGAAAGATAAATAACATACAATTCTCTAAACAAATTAAATCTGTTGAACTTATTGCACCCATTAGTGTTCCAGTTTAGATGATTGAGGTAGTCTCAGTATTCAATTCTCCCTACCCTCGTAGTCACTCTGAATGCAGGTTGCGGGTAACTATCATTTCCAATAGGAATTACTTTGCAAGCCAGCATATTGTGATTTTCAGGCCTGATATGGCCTGTAAACCAGGAGATTTGTAACACCACTGTGTTAGGGTATAACTAGGCCCTCAATGAAATACCTTACGATATATGGATTGTCAAAAATAATAACATTTTAAAGGATAATCCCCAGATTTTGTGTTATATGCTCTACAACAAAGCTTCCTTAGTGTTTAACAAGCTTTCTATGCCCTTAACCTTGTTCTGAACACCTCCAAAACAAAGGTCGTGTGGTTTGGTAAGAAAAATTCCCCTCTCCCAACAGGTGTGATTAGGTAGTTTTAGAGCTTGAGGTAGTCACCTCATACAAGTACTTGGGAGTATGGCTAGACGGTACACTGTCCTTCTCTCAGCACATATCAAAGCTGCAGGCTAAAGTTAAATCTAGACTTGATTTCCTCTATCATAATCGCTCGTCTTTCACCCCAGCTGCCAAACTAACCCTGATTCAGATGACCATCCTACCCATGCTAGATTACGGAGACGTAATTTATAGATCGGCAGGTAAGCGGCTTGAGCGGCTAGATGATCTTTAACATTCGGCCATCAGATTTGCCACCAATGCTTCTTATAGGACACATCACTGCACTCTATACTCCTCTGTAAACTGGTCATCTCTGTATATGCATCGCAAGACCCACTGGTTGATGCTTATTTATAAAACCCTCTTCGGCCTAACTCCCCCCTATCTGAGATATCTACTGCAGCCCTCATCCTCCACATACAATACCCGTTCTGCCAGTCACATTCTGTTAAAGATCCCCAAAGCACACACATTCCTGGGTTGTTCGTCTTTTCAGTTCGCTGCAGCTAGTGACTGGAACGAGCTGCAACAAACACTCAAAGACTCAATCATGGGCACTCTTACTGACATTTGTGGCTGCTTTGCGTGATGTCTTGTCTCTACCTTCTTGCCCTTTGTGCTGTTGTCTGTGCCCAATAATGTTTGTACCCTGTTTTGTGCTACTACCATGTTATGTTGCTGCCATGTTGTGTTGCTACCATGCTGTGTTGTCATGTGTTGCTGCCATGCTATGTTGTTGTCTTAGGTCTCTCTTTATGTAGTGTTGTGTTGTCTCTCTTGTCGTGATGTATGTTTTGTCCTATATTTTTATTTAATTTATTTATATTTTTAATCCCAGCTCCCATCCCCGTAGGATGCCTTTTGCCTTTTGGTAGGCCGTCATTGTAAATAAGAATATGTTCTTAACTGACTTGCCATGTTAAATAAAAAAAATAATAAGGCTGGTGAAACCCTTCATAGAGGGATCTACGAAAAACTCTCCAAAGATAAAAGGTTTCTCGGTAGAACCCTTCATAGACGGTTCTAGGAAGAACCTTTATATAATAAAATGGTTCTTGGTAGAACCCTTCATAATGGGTTCTAGTCAGAACCCTTCACAGCAGGTTCTATGTATAACCATATACAGGGGGTTCTTTGAAGAACCCTAGATATAACCTTCTGCAAAGTGTTATACCCAGCACCAAATCACCTTTTTTTAGAAGAGTGTGTATATATAGTGCCTTCAGACCCTTTTACTTTTTCCACATTTTGTTATGTTACAGCCTTATTCTAAAATTAATAAAATTGATTTTTTTCCCCTCATCAATACCCTATAATGACAAAGCAAAAACAGCTTTTAAGACATTTTTGCTAATTTATTAAAAATATAAAACTGAACTATTACATTTAAATAAGTTTTCAGACCCTTTACTCAGTACTTTGTTGATGCACCTTTGGCAGCGATTACAGCATTGAGTCTTCTTGGGTATGACACCCATTTTTCTCTGCAGATCCTCTCAAGCTCTGTCAGGTTCGATGGGGAGCGTCGCTGCACAGATTATTTCAGGGCTCTCCAGAGATGTTCGATCGGGTTCAAGTTCAGGCTCTGGCTGGGCCACTCAAGGATATTCAGAGACTTGTCCCGAAGCCACTCCTGCGTTGTTTCGTCTGTGTGCTTATGGTCGTTGTCCAGTTGGAAGGTGAACCTTCGCACCAATCTGAGGTCCTAAGCGCTATGGAGCAGGTTTTATCAAGGACCTCTCAACGTTTGGCGCCGCCCTGAGTGGTCGCCTGTTAAGCAGCTCCCGTTGTTCGTGCATTAATTCTATGTATCATGTACCGTGTATCTGTCTTTTGTGTACTTTTCGTTGTGGCATTTTGCACCTGCCCTGTGTTTTGTTGTAGCTGCTTGACAATGAAATTTCCCCCCCGGGGGAGCAATAAAGTATCTATCTATCTATCTATCTATCTATCTATCTATCTATCTATCTATCTATCTATCTATCTATCTATCTATCTATCTATCTATCTATCTATCTATCTATCTATCTATCTATCTATCTATCTATCTATCTATCTATCTATCTATCTATCTATCTATCTATCTATCTATCTATCTATCTATCTATCTATCTATCTATCTATCTATCTATCTATCTATCTATCTATCTATCTATCTATCTATCTATCTATCTATCTATCTATCTATCTATCTATCTATCTGTACTTTGTTCCGTTCATCTTTGCCTCGATCCTCCAGACGTGATGCTTGGCATTCAGGCCAAAGAGTTCAATCTTGGTTTCATCAGACCAGAGAATCTTGTTTCTTATGGTCTGAGTGTCTTTAGGTGCCTTTTGGCAAACTCCAAGCAGGCTGTCATGTGTCTTTTACTGATGTGTGGCTTTCGTCTGGCCACTCGACCATAAAGGCCTGGGTGGAGTGCTGCAGAGATAGTTGTCCTTCTGGAAGGTTCTCACATCTCTACAGAGGAACCATAGAGCTCTGTCAGAGTGACCATCCGGTTCTTGGTCACGTCCCTGACCAAGGCCCTTCTCCACTGATTGCTCAGTTTGGCCGGGCGGCCAGCTCTAGGAAGAGTCTTGGAGATTTGAAACTTCTTCCATTTAAGAATGAATTAGGCCACTGTGTTCTTGTGGACCTTAAATGCTGCATACAGTTTTTGGTACCCTTCCCCAGATCTGTGCCTTGACACAATCCTGTCAACTGTGGGATCTTATATAGACAGGTCTTTCCAAATTATGTCCACTCAATTGAATTTACCACAGATGGACTCCAATCAAGTTGTAGAAACATCTCAAGGATGATCAATGGAAACAGGATGCACCTGATCTCAATTTCGAGCCTCATAGCAAAGTGTCTGAATACTTATGTAAAAAAGGTATTTCTGTTTTTTGTATACATTTGCAAACATTTATGAAAACCTGTTTTCGCTTTGTCATTATGGGGTTTTGTGTGTAGATTGCTGAGGAAAATGATTTATTTAATCAATTTTAGAATAAGGCTGTAACGTAACAAAATGTGGAAAAAGTGAAGGGGTCTGAATACTTTCCTAAGGCACTGTGTAGTGCACTATATATTGAATTGGGTGCCATTTGGGACTATAAGGTCCTGATTGACTGATTCCTCTTCAGACATTTACTCCATTCACTCCTTTAGTTGTCCTGCCTGAACAACAACAGAGCTATATGTCAGGGAGAGAGTGGGGATAATTATACGTGAGCTGTATTCAATACAAATGTGATCAAAGCATCAAGACAATAACAATCATCACTTGACAACGTAATAAGACAGTTATTATCACCTTGACCAGTTTAGCAGTTATATTATGCCTTTGTAATTAAACTGACATACTTACAGTTTACTTACAATACTAACAGTTTTGGGAGTTGAAAGTCCCAGTAGATGTCCCCCAGTGTGTGTGTGTTATGAGTGGTCTACTGGGAAATAGCGTGAGCCTCCCCCTCCTCTCCTCCTTAGTTTGTGGTGCTACTGTTCCCACCAATATGCTGCTGCTTTCAGGCTTGGCCAAGAGGCCTCTCTCTCTCTCACGCTCTCTCTCACCCTTTTCTCTCTCCCTTTCTCTCTCTCTCTCTGGGCAGCCAGGCAGTGAAGTAAAAGTCAATAATCTATAAAGAGACTGACATAATCGAATTTATATTGTTTGAGAACGTGTTGCGGTTTCACTCTCTCCCCCTCTCCCCTTCTCTGTCTCTCTCTCTCTATTTCTCATTCTCTCGCCCCCTCTCTCTCCCACCCTCTTTCTCTTTCTCGCTCCCTTAGGTGCCTTACAGGGCCAAGGGTAATGTTCAGCTGTCTGATAAGTAGTTGTCCAATAAAGACGAACAAGACAAACACCCTGTGATAAAGCATGCAGATAATCTGTTCCTCTAGCAGACAGAATATTAGACTAGACTCTCTTTTACTCCTGAGCCCCTGAAGAAAATCAATTATTTTGTTTCCCACCGAATTTACAGGGACTGACTCTTTGCGGAAAGATAGATATGCTATATATGGATTTACTCCTTTTGTACTAAACTACAGAGGCAAATAAGCCAAGGTTAATCCAAATGCTTGTATTGTAGAACATTGTCTACACTATCCTGTTTGTGTCTCTAAGCCTAGAGTAGCCTACATAGGAGGAGTAAGTCATAAGGCCACTGGGGGGCCTCAGAGACAGGCCTTGGGAAGAGTCTGCTGGACTGCCTCCAATATACAGAATGTTATACAGAGCCTGTCACCTTGCATAGCTCAAATACTATTTGAAATCTTGCAAATACTTTAAGCGCATTCTTTAGCATGTCTGGAGTGCCACACTCTAGGTTCGGAATATTATTTTGGTCAATAAAGCCAGGTAAGTTCAACCAAGCATAAGTAAAGTATTTGAAATGACTTCAAACAGTATTTGAAAAGACAGCCGTACAACACTCCACGTCCCCCTGCCTCTGTCAAGGCAGCCTTTCTGCTGATAATGTCACAATATCTTAATGCATTTGGACTGTTTTGTGGCTTTGATTGTGAAGGAACGTTCTCAAGTTGGGTTATGTTGTGAATGATTTGTTCGTTGTTAATTTGAAGAGAGACATTCTGTAAATATTATTTTATCGGAACCTTCTTGACATAAGCAACATTTCATCCTTGAACTCAAATCAAAGCTATGCCTGCATCCCAAATGTCACCCTTTTTCTTACATAGTGCACTAATTTTATCCAGGGCCCACAGGGCTCTGGTAAAAAAAAGGAGTGCACTATATATGGAATAGGGTGCCATTTCAGACACAACCTATTACTTTTCCTGGAGTGCTATGGCATTGTAAAGTCCTCTGAATGAACCTGATCATTCACTATACCTAGCAACAACAACATCTAGTGTCAGCATGCTCCAGTTTAGATTTAAGAGGTGTATTACAATAAATCAGCATTTTCCAAACTAGGGGTCGTGACCGCTGATATGAAAATGGGCTCACAAGAAAAACTGAAACTTCTGTTAGCCGCTATATGCGGTTGTAATAAACAGATCAGTTTCTTCTTACAAATGCGGCTCTATCTTTTGAACGGTTTAAGCTACAAAATATTATGACCCCATCCCTCTATAATGCCCACAAGCCACTCATGATTCATTAGAACAGAGTGGACAAGACCAGGCACTAAATCAGACACTTCAAACCATACTTCAGATGTAAATACTCTCTAAAGTACTATCCGATTGATTTGTAATAGACTGTCATAGCCCCAATGAAAACAGTAAACATTGGCGGTTAATTACATCCCTTTTCTTTTACATGGTGGGGATGCAACATTTTTTGGATATCAAAATTGGGTTGCGGGAACCCCTGCAGTAAAGCAATAATGATTAAAGAATATACAGCGGGTGAAATAAGTATTGAACACGTCACCGTTTTTCTCAGTAAATATATTTCCAAAGGTGCTATTGACATGAAATGTTCACCAGATGTTGGTAACAACCCAAGTAATCCATACATACAAAGAAACCAAAACAAATAAGTTCAGAAATTAAGTTATGTGTAATAATGTGAAATGACACAGGGAAAAAGTATTGAACACATGAAGAAAGGGAGGTTCAAAAAGGCATGGAAAGCCAAGACAACAGCTGAAAACTATCAGTAATTAAAAAGCCTTCCAGCCCCGTCAGTGCAAATTAATATCAGCTGGTTCAGTCCCAACTGATGGCCTTCAAAAGGTCTCATTGCCAAGGTGTCACACAAGACACATCTCATGATGGGTAAAAGCAAAGAGCTGTCTCAAGACATTCGCAACCTAATTGTTGCAAAACAATTGATGGCATGAAAAGGGGTGAATGCGGGAACCAGACAAAGTCTCCATATAACCCATCAGCGTACTCGCACCTACCAGTGGGCCTGGTCCTTTAACTGGTGACAGCCCCGCTCTGCTAGCTCCATCAGCTCGGGAAGCAGTGACTCGGCTGTCCTCTGTGATTCTCGGGGGAGGTTGGGAACCCTCTGGGACTTCCGGGATGACTCCGAGGTCGGGTGGAAACTCTGGACGTGTGCGCGAACTGAAATTTCCTCTCCCCCCGTTGTTCCCGTAATCGCCCATCGATGCTGATAGTCAAAGGAAATCAAGGTCCGTGGGTAACTCCCGAGCTGCAAGCTCATCCTTGACCTTCTCCGAGATGCCGTGCAAAAACATGTCGAAGAGTGCTTCCTGGTTCCAGGCACTCTCTGCTGCTAATCGGCCACACTGCTGTAGCCCTGCCGAAGCTGGATAAGCCTCCGGGCAGCTTCTCTCCCGGAAAACGGAGCATCAAAAACTCTCCTCAGCACTCCACCAAACCCCTCCAGACTCCCACATATGACCGGCTGTCCCATATCGCGATAGCCAAGGTGAGAGCCCTCCCGGGCATCAGTGTGATGAAGTAGGCTATCTTAGAGTGCTCCGAAGGGAAAGAGGATGGCTGAAGCTCAAAAATGAGGGCACACTGAACCAAAAACGCCCGACAGGTGCTCGGTTCTCCATTGAAGTGTGTTGGTGGAGGTAAACAGGGCTCCCGGGAAGGCGGAGTGACTGGTGGAGCAGCGCTGCTAGCTGCCGCGTTGCTGGGGAGCTGTGGGGCTGCCACCGTGGCAGGCTGCCTCCCCGACAACCCGCGGCATTGCTCCATCAGCATGTCCAGCGTCCGGTCATGACGCTCTGCCAACGTCTGGACCCCCACCAGAAGGCCCCGAAGCAGTTTCTTTGTGCCTGCCAATGGAGGCTCCTTGGGAGGAGATGGCATTGTGCAGCTGGAGTTTGCTGGGTCAGTCATGGCCAGTTTGTACTATCATGTTCGAAGGTAAGACCCAGGCACAGACAACGTCGAATAACAAATGTTTATTATCACAACAGAGGTAGGCAAAAGACTGGTCAGGGGCAAGCAGAGTTCGGTAATCCAGAGTAGTGGTGTAAAGGTACAAGACGGCAGGCAGGCTCGGGTTCAGGGCAGGCAGAGCTCGGTAATCCAGAGTAGTGGGGTAAAGGTACAAGACGGCAGGGTAGGGGTAGGCAGGAAGGGTCAAAACTGGGGAGCTAGTAACAATCGCAAGGCATGAGCAAAGGAGAAAACCGCTGGTAGGTATGAACAAGCAAAACGAACTGGCAACAGACAAACAAAGAACACAGGTTAAAGTAACCAGGGGATAATGAGGAAGATGGGCGACACCTGGAGGTGGGTGGAGACAAGCACACAGACAGGTAAAACAGATCAGGGTGTGACAGTATCAAAAGTATAAAAGTATAAACCATTTCAAATTCCTTATATTCAGCAAACCAGATGGCAGTTTTTTATTTATTTACGGCTAGCCAGGGGCCCACTCCAACACTCAGACACCATTTACAAACGAAGCATTTGTGTTTAGTGCGTCCACCAGATCAGAAGCAGTAGAGATGACTAGAGATGTTCTCTTGATAAGTGTGTGATTGGACCATTTTCCTACATTATTTTCTTTAGGAATGTAGAGAAGTAAAATTAAAAGTTGGCAAAAATATAAAAAGTAAAGTAGAGATATTCTTTCTGGGTTGTATGACTGTTGTGAAGATTAAACGTTTACTGTAGCCCCAGGGCATGCAGCAGCTAAATAGAAAACTGAGCAACTGAAAAAACATGATCTATTCTATATGTCAGAAATCGTAATAATAGGGTAAAAACCCAGGAAACGTTTGCGTGCGTGTGCATGTGTATGTGTATGCTTGTGCATGCTATGTTTTCTTTGTGCCTGACTCAGAAAAAGGAAGCAGTGAAGAGGGAGGTGTATTGTCAACCATCATGACTCATGGTTTTGTCTGTCTGGGCTGGGGTAACTCTGGGCTGGAATATGAGATAAACTACCCCCTAGTACGGAGAAAACATTGCCTGGCTACCCAAACTTCTTGCTCCGGCCAAACGCTACACCACACCCACAGACATTCCTTTCTTCTCCGCAATGAGTCTGGATCTGAGCACCTTCTCAACGATTTATAGAACATAAACACATTCTAACCGTTCTGATTGGTCCCAGAAACTGATGGGTTGGGACAGAGCTAGAACAGACGTGGGTAAAGCAGCGTTTTGAACATTTGCTTTGATACTCTGATTGGTTAGAGATGATCCAATCGCTGATGATTTTGTTTTGTACAACACCCCTCATTTTGACATCACCACAAATGACTTCAATGACGGCAGTCTCAGACTGAAGTATATACCGAACAAAGAGCAGCGGAAAAATTCAGTTTGAGTCATCAGGCAAGTGAAAACACACAGTACCCTTACAAACACATTTACACACAAACTTACACACGCACGCATGCACACACACACGCACTCACACACACAAACCCCCTGTCCTCCCCCTGCGCCTTAAACCAGATTGCTTGGAAGGGCAATGTCCTTCAGTCTTTCTCTGGTTCATCCTGTTATGACTCTCTTGGGAAATGGTCAGAGATATATTTTAAAGTGCTATGTAAAGGTTTAAGTACACCTTTGTGTATTTTGGAAATCCCCCATTTAGATTTCATGATGGATCTGACTGGAAATGCCTCATAAAGTAACCGTAGTCTAAACTGACTACTTAGACCAAGTTAATAAATAACTTGCTTGATGAGTTCATTTCACCTGGCTCAAAGCCAACTTGAAGATTTGTGTGATGGGAAGGCTGTGTAGCCTGTTCTTGTTGTGGAATGCTGTATAGCCCAATAACATTTAAATGAGTCAACAATGACGTTTTTTCACATATTTCTGAACTTCACAATAATACAATTGTAGGCATTTGTATCAATACTCCCTCAAATAAATGGATTCCACTTAGAACTTATGAAATGGTCCTGCCCTTCTCTGAGTATAACAGTAAAAGAGCCCAGTATGGCATTGAGCCCATCCCCTATAGAGCCAGTTATTATTCAGGTGCCCTGTCCTGCTCCTAATTACACTCTAGAGAGGGAATGACTACTTAATTACACAAATACCACAGAAGCACTCAGACCTTCCTTAACAACCCCCCCCCTCCCCCCTCCTCCTCTCTTACTAAGACTTCTGAGTAACCTCCTACTCCCTCCTCACATGAGTGATTTTGACCTTTACGTACCTCTGTAGCCTCCCTAACACACACGTACACGTTCTACCCCCTATATCCCCGGCTCCAACCCTGTAGGCCTTCCTTTCTGACTCCCACAGTTGATCACACATACAGGCAGACATATGGTGAGCCAAGGTGAGAAACATTGACATCTCTGTTATTATTCCCTATGGGCCCAGGTCAAAATTATAGGGTGCCAGTCACACACACTTCATATGAAACGAATGGGGTGGTAAGTGTAGCACAATGCACACAACACTAAATGCTTTACCGAGCTAGCTACAAGATGAAGTCAGTGGAGTATCTAGCAAGATTAAGAAATAATTTATTTCACTTTCCATTATCCCATACTGCCAGATTTTGTTGTGTTACAGACATTTTGTTGTGTTACAGACTGAATTTAAAATGGATTAAATTGAGATTTGTTTGTCACTGGCCTACACACAATACCCCATAATGTCAAAGTGAAAATATGTTTTTAGAAATGTTTACAAATTCATTAAAAATGTAAAGCTGTCAATAAGTATTCAACCCCTTTGTTATGGCAAGCCTAAATAAGTTCAGGAGTAAAAATGTGCTTAACAACTAATATAATAAGTTGCATGCACTCACTCTGTGTGCAATAATAGTGTTTAACATTTTTTAATGACTACCTCATCTCTGTACCCCACACATATAATTATCTGTAAGGTCTTAAAATCTTAATTTAATCCATTTTAAATTCAGGCTGTTAGACAACAAAATGGAAAAAGTCAAAGGGGTGTGAATACTTTCTGAATGCTCTGTAACTGCTTTGGGCTTTGGTTCCTCTGTGTGTCAGAGTTTGTGTACTACGTCTTAGCCAAAGGCATGACACTGCTTTTGTATACATTATTTCCTTCATAACACTTGAATTCTACATTCTAATCTTATGTTTCTGCAATTACTCCCCTTTATTCAAAGTTAAATATTAGCTTTTCTCTTCACATTTGCATATGGAAGCTTAGGCTTCCATCCCAAACGGCACCCTATTCCCTATTTAGTGAACTACTTTGGATCTGGAACTGCATCCCAAATGGCACCCTATTCCCTATTTAGTGCATTACTTTTGAACAATAGCCCTATGGGTTTCCCTATGGCCCCTGGTCAAAAGTAGTACACTATTTAGGGAATAGGGTGCCATTTGGGACACAAGCCAAGACACACAAAGGGAATCCTAGAGGTTCTTAGCCATGAGCTTTAGGGACCTGAACATTATATAGGTCAATCTGCTTTCCTTCCACTCTAAACCCATTCCACTGTTTTGTGTTGATATGATTATTTCATATCTATAAGTCTATTGGTCTTTCAGGTCCAGATGGCCTAGTAGTTTGTAGTGGGGGGCTGGGGTGAGCGGTTGGGATGGGGGAGTTATTACAAATCACATGGCGACTGAATACTATGCTGCACCCGTGTGTGTGTGTGTGTGTGTGGTGTGTGTGCATCTCCTCCACTATTAAATAAAATAAAAATGTCTAACATTTAGACATTAACTCTGAAAATGTTAAGGTTAGGGTTAAATTTAGGCATTAACTCCAAATTGTTAAGGTTAGGCATTAACTCTGAATGGTTGAGGCAAAAACATGTTTTTATACATTCAGCTCACTGTGAGCAAAGTTTGTTGAGTGAGCAAATATTCACACATTAGCTCAATTTCTTGTACTTCTGAATTCCACCCAACTCACAGAATAACGCTGATTAAGCAATTTTTTACAGTTTGGTGGTCCCCCCTCTCCTGTGGCACAGTCCATTGGCTTGGGGTGGCTGCTCTTTACTTTTCTCATAGTTTGTTGTCTGCCTCTGTTGATCATGTGCTAACTATAATCCTCTGTGCGGTGTTAAACCTCTCAGCACGCTACACAAAGTGGATACTGTACATAGCTAATACACTTCTACTTCACATGCCAGCCACACGTTACATAATGAACTCATGGATCCCATTTTTACATAATGTATGGTGTGTAGCCTCTGTAGCCTGTAAACTGTGTTGTATGTCACCAGCTGCTACACGTGTTGTGGCATGACCTCGGTTCGTAGTCATATGTGAGTCACACCATGTGTGTGTGTGCTTGCGTGTAACCTGCCTGTAAATTATCAGCCTCACTGTTGACCCTTAGGGATTCTGTCATTGTCATTTGCCACCTCCGTAGTTACCTTAGTCTTTGTTTTACTACTCCAGATCAGTTATTTTGTTCCTTCTGTTGGAGATAATGTCTTTGGAATGAGGACTACCTGACCTTGTGTCTGTCAGCATTTTTGTTTCATACCCATATTGAAGTCTGAGATGATTGTTATGGTTCTGTCCCAAATCGCACACTCTTCCTTACATTCTTTGAAAAAAAGGTGCTATCTAGAACCTTAAAGGGTTAATTGGCTATCCCCATAGGAGAACCCTTTCAAGAACCCTGTTGGGTTACATGTAGAACCCTTTTTACAGATGATTCTGCATAGAACCGAAAATGATTCTACCTGGAACCAAAAAGGGTTATCCTATGGGGACAGCCGAAGAATCCTTGGAATCCTTTTTTCTAAGAGTGTATATAGTGCACTACTAGACCAGACCACTATGGACCTTGGTCAAAAGAAGTACACTGTATAGGGATTAGGGTGCCATTTGGGACACAGCCTATCTTACCTCAGGAGAGGAGACAGTGCTGAGTGTGAGGATGAGTTGTGTGTACAGATGTACAGAACATTCTGTTTATGCTCAGAGGAGAGGAGAGGAGAGGAGAGGAGAGGAGAGGAGAGGAGAGGAGAGGAGAGGAGAGGAGAGGAGAGGAGAGGAGAGGAGAGGAGAGGAGAGAGGGAGGAGAATGCCCCTCTGTAGCTCTCTGATCCTCAAATTAACTCCTTTCGTCTTTTTTCATTTTTCTATCACCTTCAAGCTGAACGGTTCTCACTTTTTTGCTCTCTTTATCTCTCTCTCCTCTCTCTCTCTCTCTCTCTCTCTCTCTCTCTCTCTCTCTCTCCCCGTCTCTCTCTCTCTCCCTCTCCCGCATTCTCTCCGTCTCTCTTTCTTTCATCTAAAGCTCATTGTGGCAGCCTATCAGGGCAACACACACACACACACACACACTGTGCAGAGAAGCATGCTGCATTCTACAGTAATCCTTCTTTCCTCTGTGCTCTTTAATTCTTTGTAAATTCTTCCGGTGAAGGGGTCGCTGTGTGCGTGCGTGTGTGTGTGCGCGAGCGCGTGTGTGTGTGTGAGAGTGTGTGTGTTTGTAACTTCCGGCTGCTTCCAGTGTCAGGATAACGTCTTTTCACACGCATGAGGAGGAGTAAAACTGAGCTGGGGGGGACAGTGTGAACTCCCAAATTGGGAGTTTGAGGTGAATCCGTCGATGGAGTGCTGAGCAGGAATGCGAGCGGTGGTGTGTGTGTGCTGGGCAGCTGAGCGGTGACGTGAAGCGACTGACACACATCTGGATCACAAATCATCCGCTCTCTCTCTCTCTCTCTCTCTCTCTCTCCCTCATGCTCTTTTTTATCTCTCACACTCTCTCTCTCTCTCTCTCTCTCTCGCTTTCTCGTGCTCTCTCGACGGGTGTTTTGTCTGTGCTTGCCAGAGCACTGCAACAGTTATACACTGAGCATCAGCAAAGAAGAGGAAGAGCAAAGAAGAGGAAGAGCAAAGAAGAGGACGATCAAAGTAGAGGAAGAGCAAAGAAGAGGACGAGCAAAGAAGAGGAAGCCGAAAAGAAAGAGAAGAGCAGAGAAAACAGGAGTACGGAGAGTCAATGAGAGAGGAAGTATGGAAGATTTTAAAAAAGCAGGAGGGGATGAGAAGAGTGTGAGAGCGGGCGATATAGAGGGAAAGAGTGGGTTATAGAGCTGGAATGTGGTGACATTAAGGATCTGGCTGCTTATGTATGCATTTGGCCCAGCCCCTCCTGCCGAGCCACAGGTTTGAGCACACACACACACACACACACACACACACACACACACACAAATACACACGCGCACACAGTTCTGTTTGCTTTGGAGGATAAGCCCCGGAGTCCCTGTCAGGAGAAGAATCCACCTTCCAGGGAGCTGTTAACTCTTCCCGCCCCCTCTCTCTCTCTCTCTCTCTCTCTCTCTCTCTCTCTCTCTCTCTCTCTCTCTCTCTCTCTCTCTCCTTCTCCCCTCCTGCCTTCCCAAAACTACCCGCCTCCCTCTGGCTGTCCAACTTAGCCTACCTGTTCCAGTCAGGACTCGCAGAGCCGAGTAGGAGACACACACACAGAGAAGCTGGAATACTCTACCTTTTACCACAGACCTGGCACTGACAGAGTCTAAGAGAGACAGATAGACAGAGTCCTAGAGACCCAGCCTTCCACTGACTTCCATCAGGATGTCTAAAGCTTCACGGCTGGCTCGACCCTCCTCCGCTGGGGCAGGCTCCAAGCTGTCGTCCTCCTGTAAGGAGGCTCCTGGAGGGGCCCGAGCCCGGGTGGTGAGTGTGGGGGAGAAGCTAATGAGGGCCGGCAGCGACGGGACCCTGACCAAGCAGAGGGCCCTGGCTGCAGCCGCCCCACCTGCACAGCAACAAGCGGACAAACAGCAGCCCCAGATGCAGTCTCAGACTCAGACTCAGTCCCAGAGCCAAAGCCAGCCACAGACTGGGGACATGGTGGCCCAACCCAAGAGCAGAATAAGCCCACCTAAAGCCTCAGCCCTCCCACAGAGCTCTATGCACAGTAAGTACTGGACTAGTCATGTTGCTTTTCCAATGTGGCACCGGTGTTATCCTGGTGTATACACCCAAGTGTTAAACTAGGGGAATTGTTGTGTTTTCATAGCCAGGGCTGACCCCAAGGACACCAACCTCAGTCTTACACACAGAGACATTAATCTGGCCATGTGCTTATGAGCATCTCTTCTATTCTGAGTTTTTTTGGTAGTAACTCTTGTACTGTAGTGCACAGGAGGCTGCTGATAGGATGACGGCTCATAATAATGGCTGGAATGGAGCAAATGGAATGGCATCAAACACATAGAAACCATGTGTTTGATGTATTTGATACCATTCAACCATTCCAGCCATTACCATGAGCCCGTCCTCCCCAATTAAGGTGCCACCAACCTCCTGTGCTGTGGTGTCATTAGATACAATGTGGCTTGTGTAATAGTAGTATAGTAATTGTAGTAGTTAGTGTATGGGTGCTATCCTAGTTTCACTAGTCCCATGTTAGCCACCAAGCCAGTTTCCTTACTCCCATGCTACTCAGTTTACAGGTTTGTTTTGCCCTGTGTGGGGTCGGCTTCAGGGAATCAGTCTGTTTGTTGTGTGTGTACCGGTCAGACTTTTGTGTTGTGTTGTGTATGGTCCATGATAGTGTTGTTGGCACAATATCAATATTCCGATACTCAGAAGTATTATGACAAGCAAACAAAACATGAAGCAGACTTAATTTCTTGTTTCTTGAGGAAAACAGTCCTAATGTTGGAAACATAGAAACACATTTTGTAACATTTGTTTATTTTCCAAACTTTAGCACGAACACATGTTATTATTATTAATTTAATTTTTTATTTAATCGTCTTAGTTTTTTCCTTGTTGCCATTTCCAGCATTAGATTGTCCTATCAGCGCTCTACTTCCATGCCTGGGCATGGAAGGCATTCCTCACCTGATCACATGACTGGATCCCCCGTCACATTGTTATTTTCCCAATCCAATCTCTGTGGGGTGCGGATTATGGAAGTGAGCAGGGGGTCTGATCACTCACCTTTGGCCCCATCATCACAGTCCCTCACCCTATTGAGCTTAGATTAAACACAGTAGGAGAGTTGAAGGCTGTGTCCCAAAAGGCAGCCTATTCCCTTTATAATGCACTACTACTTCCTGGCCCTAGTCAAACATGTTTTATGTCTCTGTGTGCAGCTTGAAGGAAGTTGCTAGCTAGCGTTTGCCCAATTGCTAAGTAGCGTGACTGGAATGACTGGAAGTCTATGGTAACTGTTAGCATTGGCTCGCAAAACTATCTCTAACTTCCTTCCCGCAGAGATATAAAAATGGTATCCATGAGTTCATTTACCTCTGGGGAAGTAGATAATGATCTTAATTTCCACAATCCTGAACTATCCCTTTAAACGATCAATTCCCTCTGTCAATCAAGATGTTCACTGCCAATTACGCACACACACACGCACACACACACACAGTCATACACACTCAGTCACATACACATTTGGGAGTGTCAAATCAAATGTTTTTTGTCACATGCTTCGTAAACAACAGGTGTAGACTAACAGTGAAATGCTTACTTACGGGCCCTTCCCAATAATGCAGACGGAAATGTTTTTATAGAAACATAATAACACAAGGAATAAATACACAAGGGGTACCAGTACCAAGTCGATGGGCAGGGGTACGAGGTAATCAAGGTAGATACAGTATGCACATATACAGTGGGGAGAACAAGTATTTGATAACCTGCAAAATCGGCAGTGTTTCCTACTTACAAAGCATGTAGAGGTCTGTAAATTTTATCATAGGTACACTTCAACTGTGAGAGACGGAATCTAAAACAAAAATCCAGAAAATCACATTGTATGATTTTTAAATAATTAATTTGCATTTTATTGCATGACATAAGTATTTGATCACCTACCAACCAGTAAGAATTCCGTCTCTCACAGACCTTTTTTCTTTAAGAAGCCCTCCTGTTCTCCAATCATTACCTGTATTAACTGCACCTGTTTGAACTCGTTACCTGTATAAAAGACACCTGTCCACACACTCAATCAAACAGACTCCAACCTCTCCACAATGGCCAAGACCAGAGAGCTGTAAGGACATCAGGGATAAAATTGTAGACCTGCACAAGGCTGGGATGGGCTACAGGACAATAGGCAAGCAGCTTGGTGAGAAGGCAACAACTGTTGACGCAATTATTAGAAAATGGAAGAAGTTCAAAATGACGGTCAATCTCCCTCGGTCTGGGGCACCATGCAAGATCTCACCTTGTGGGGCATCAATGATCATGAGGAAGGTGAGGGATCAGCCCAGAACTACACGGCAGGACCTGGTCAATGACCTGAAGAGAGCTGGGACCACAGTCTCAAAGAAAACCATTAGTAACACACTCCGCCGTCATGGATTAAAATCCTGCAGCGCACGCAAGGTCCCCCTGCTCAAGCCAGCGCATGTCCAGGCCCGTCTGAAGTTTGCCAATGACCATCTGGATGATCCAGAGGAGGAATGGGAGAAGGTCATGTGGTCTGATGAGACAAAAATAGAGCTTTTTGGTCTAAACTCCACTCGCCGTGTTTGGAGGAAGAAGAAGGATGAGTACAACCCCAAGAACACCATCCCAACCATGAAGCATGGAGGTGGAAACATCATTCTTTGGGGATGCTTTTCTGCAAAGGGGACAGGACGACTGCACCGTATTGAGGGGAGGATGGATGGGGCCATGTATCGCAAGATCTTGGCCAACAACCTCCTTCCCTCAGTAAGAGCATTGAAGATGGGTCGTGGCTAGGTCTTCCAGCATGACAACGACCCGAAACACACAGCCAGGGCAACTAAGGAGTGGCTCTGTAAGAAGCATAGCCAGTCTCCAGACCTGAACCCAATAGAAAATCTTTGGAGGGAGCTGAAAGTCCGTATTGCCCAGCGACAGCCCCGAAACCTGAAGGATCTGGATGGAGGAGTGGGCCAAAATCCCTGCTGCAGTGTGTGCAAACCTGGTCAAGAACTACAGGAAACGTATGATCTCTGTAATTGCAAACAAAGGTTTCTGTACCAAATATTAAGTTCTGCTTTTCTGATGTATCAAATACTTATGTCATGCAATAAAATGCAAATTAATTACTTAAAAATCATACAATGTGATTTTCTGGATTTTTGTTTTAGATTCCGTCTCTCACAGTTGAAGTGTACCTATGATAAAAATTACAGACTTCTACATGCTTTGTAAGTGGGAAAACCTGCAAAATCGGCAGTGTATCAAATACTTGTTCTCCCCACTGTAGGTAGGGGTAAAGTGACTAGGCAACAGGATAGATAATAAACAGTAGAAGCAGCGTATGTGGTGAGTCAAAAGGGGTCAATGTAGATAGCCCGGATAGCTATTTTGTTAAATATTTTGCAGTCTTATGGCTCGTGGTAGAAGCTGTTCAGAGTCCTGTTGGTTCCAGACTTGGTGCACCAGTACTGTTTTCCATGCAAGTCTTTTTTAGGGCCTTCTTCTGACACCACCTGGTATAGAGGTCCTGATGGCAGGGAACTTGGCCCCAGTAATGTACAGCGCCGTGCGCATTACCCTCTGTAGTGCCTTCCAGTCGGATGCCAAGCAGTTACCATACCAAGCGGTGATGCAGTCAGTCAAGACGCTCTCAATGGTGCAGCTGTTGAACTTTTTGAGGATCTGCGGGCCCATGCCAAATCTTTTCAGCCTCCTGAGGGGGAAGAGTTGTCGTGCCTTCTTCATGACTGTGTTGGTGTGTGTGGACCATGTTAATTCCTTAGTGATGTGGACACGAAGGAACTTGAAGCTCTCGACCCGGTCCACTACAGCCCTGTCGATGTGGATACCATTCATCCTGGTGTCAGGCCTGAGTAATGTGTTTCAGAGACAGTCAGTTTGGGGAGGGGAGATGGGGAAGTTACAGGGGAGACAGACAGGGTTTCTGCAGGGGGGAGGACAGTGGGAGGAGAGAGGGGAGCTGTGGGCGTGAGTCAAACTTTCAGGTGATAGAAGCAGGTCAGGAATGTGAGCAGGGTATGCTGGGAAGTCTGCAGGTCTGAAGCCCAGTGTGTGTGTGGTGTGTGGTGTGTGTGTGTGTGGTGTGTGGTGTGTGCTGTGTGTGTGTGTCAGTTCTTCTTCCCTGCAGTAAAGTCAAGAGTCAAGTTATGAGGTGCAGGTCTGTACTGGAAACCAGAGGTCTCCCAGTCTGTTGCTCTGTGTGCTGCCTCCAACCTCTTCACACAAACAGACCACTAGCCAGGCGGACTCCTGCCCCTCCTATGCAAGCGCACACACACACATCTTCTCTGTCTCTGTCTTTTTCTCCCTCTTTACTTATACAGTGCATTCGTAAAGTATTCAGACCCCTTGACCTTTTCCACATTATGTTACATTACAGCCTTATTCTAAAATCGATTATATTTTTTTCTCATCAATCTACACACAATACCCCATAATGACGAAAAACAGGTTTTTATAAATGTTAGCAAATTTGTAAAAAACAAACAAAAAAACAACGGCAATATAACATTTACATAAGTATTCAGAGCCTTTACTCATACTTTGTTGAAGCACCTTTGGCACCTTTGGCAGCGATTACAGCCTTGAGTCACCTGTATTTGGGGAGTTTCTCCCATTCTTCTCTGCAGATCCTCTCAAGCTCTGTCAGGTTGGCTGGAGAGCGTCGCTGCACAGCTATTTTCAGGTCTCTCCAGAGATGTTCGATCGGGTTCAAGTTCAGGCTCTGGTTGGGCCACTCAACATCATTCAGAGACTTGTCCCGAAGACACTCTTGAGTTGTCTTGGCTGTGTGCTTAGGGTCGTTGTCCTGTTGGATGGTGAACCTTCACCACGGTCTGAGGTCCTGAGTGCTGTGGAGCAAGTTTTCATCAAGGATCTCTATGTACTTTGCTTCGTTCATCGTTCCCTCGATCTAGACTTAGACTAGACTCCCAGTAGCTGCCGCTTAAAAACGTACCCACAGCATGATGCTGCCACCACCATGCTTCACCGTAGGGATAGTGCCAGGTTTCCTCCAGACGTGATGCTTGGCTGTGAGGCCAAAAAGTTAAATCATCAGACCAGGGAATCTTGATTTCATGGTCTGAGAGTCTTTTAGGTGCCTTTTGGCAAACTCCAAGTGGGCTGTCATCTGCCTTTTACTGAGGAGTGGCTTCCATCTGGCCACTCTACCATAAAGGCCTGATTGGTGGAGTGCTGCCGAGATGATTGTCCTTCTGGAAGGTTCTCCCATCTCCACAGAGGAACTCTGGAGCTTTGTCAGAGTGACCATCGGGTTCTTGGTCACCTCTCTGACCAAAGCCCTTCTCCTTCGATAGGAAGAGTCTTGGTGGTTTGAAAGATCTTTCATTTATGAATGATGGAGGCCACTGTGTTTTTGGGGACCTTCAATGCTGCAGACATTTTTTGGTACTCTTCCCCAGATCTGTTCCTCGACACAATCCTGTCTCGGAGCTCTACGGACAATTCCTTCGACCTCATGGCTTGGTTTTAACTCTGACATGCACTGTCAATTATCAGACCTTATATAGACAGGTGTGTGCCTTTCCAAATCATGTCCAATCAATTGAATTTACCACATGTGGACTCCAATCAAGTTGTAGAGACATCTCAAGGATGATCAATAGAAACAGGATGCACGTGAGCTAAATTTCGAGTCTCATAGCAAATGATCTGAATACTTGTGTGAATAAGGTATTTCCATATTTAATATTTTATAAATGTGCAACATTTTCTAAAAAACTGTTTTAACTTTGTCATTATGGGGTATTGTGTGTAGATTAACGAGGATTTTTATTTATTTAATCAATTTTAGAATAAGGCTGTAACGTAACAAAATGTGGAAAAAGTGAAGGGGTCTGAATTATTTTTGAATGCACTGTATATTTCTCTGTAACTCTCTCTCTTCCTCTCTTCCTCTGTCTATCCATGTCTCTCTCTCTCCCTCTCTCTGTCTCTTTCTCTCTTGCTTCCCCCTCTCTTTCTATATCTTACTTTCACGTTTCTACTGAAATATGCACAGAGTTTCTACCCACTGCTATTCTTAACTGAAGAATTACTTTTCTCCATGCAACCGCCCCACACACGTACCCTCTCTCTCAAAAGACTTTCAAACAGAATACATGATCTGTGTATTGTTGCAGATGGAGGCTTGGAGGACTCAATGTTTCTCTACGTAAGTTGGAGTGAAGATGACAGAAACAGAACTCTCTCCACATTTCCTGCTGAGACCTGAATCTTAGAAGCAGTTCCACAAACGCTGTAAATATTACATTTGTAGAGCTATTTTGGGTGATTTTGAGTTTGTCGAGAGCCCTCATTCACTATCTGTCTGTCTTTATTTGGAAGTTACTTCAATTATTCTGCAAATGTATCTAAACAAATTCATAGTCGCTCTGGCATCGTCGTAACCTCCTAATTTTCACTTAATTTAAACCTTTATAGGAAAATAGGAAACAGGCTTCTGCTCTATGGGCCATTCTGGATCAGACAAGGCTAACTTATCATCATAACCTTAAATGTTTCCCCTCACCTTTATGAACAGAGATTACCTATACAGGTTCATAGGTTTTTTCCTGGCTTCATAGGTCAAGCTATGGCATTTAAGGCCAGGCATGGGCCATGACCATGGTGCGTTCCCCAACAAATGGCACCCTTTCCCCTATATAGTGCCCTGGTCAAAAGTTGCACATTATATAGGGAATAGGGTGCCATTTGGGACACAGCCCATTGCTGCAACCGATGCACGGAGGTCGGTCTCCCGCTGATGTCGCGTGGCTGGGGCCGGATGATAAGCGTGTATGACAGCTGACATTTCCAGCATCCGTTAAGTTTTCAGAGTTGACGTAGGCCAAAGGGCCACAGGGCCAAGACTTTGACTGAAGCTGAAATAAAAGCCTCTGATTTGCCCTTAAAGATCTCAGCTGCCTCCCGAGTGGTCGTCAGGTGAATGGTATTTCCTCCGACACATTGATGCAGCTGGCTTCCGGTTTAAGCGGGCGGGTGTTAAGAAGCGCAGTTTGGCTGATCATGTTTTGGAGGATGCAGGACTCGACCTTCGCCTCCCGAGCACATTGCGGCGTTGCAGCGATGAGACAACACCAAAATTGAGAAGATAAAGGGGGTAAAATACAAAAACTATATATGCAGTACCAGTCAAAAGTTTGGACACACCTACTCATTAAAGGGTTTTCTTAATTTTTTACTATTTTCTACGTTTTAGAATAAGAGTGAAGACATCACAACTATGAAATAACACATATGGAATCATGTAGTAACCAAAAAAGTGTTAAACAAATCAAAATATATTTTATATTTGAGATTCTTCAAAGTAGCCACCCTTTGCCTTGATGACAGCTTTGCACACTCTTGGCATTCTCTCAACCAGCTTCATGAGGTAGTCTATTGGAATGCATTTAAATTAACAGGTGTACCTTGGAATTTCTTTCCTTCTTAATGCATTTGAGCGAATCAGTTGTCTTGTGACAAGGTTGGGGTGGTATACAGAAGATAGTCCTATTTGGTAAAAGACCAAGTCCATATTATGGCAATAGCAGCTCTAATAAGCAAAGAGAAACGACAGTCTTTAAGACATGAAGGTCAGACGCAAAAACCACCAATCACTATGATGAAACTAGCTCTCATGAGGAGCGCCACATGAATGGAAGACCCATAGTTACCTCTGCTGCAGAGGATAAATTATTAGAGTGAATTGCACCTCGGATTGCAGCCCAAATAAATGCTTCACAGAGTTCAAGTAACAGACACGGTTCAGAGGAGACTGCGTGAATCAGGCTTCATGTTCGAATTGCTGCAAAGAAACCACAACTAAAGGACACCAATAAGAAGAAGAGACTTGCTTGGGCCAAGAAACACGAGCAATGGACATTAGACCAGTGGAAATCTGTCCTTTGGTCTGATGAGTCCAAATTTGAGATTTTTGGACGGATGATCTCTGCATGTGTGGTTCCCACCGTGAAGCATGGAGGAGGAGGTGTGGGGGTGCTTTGCTGCTGACACTGTCAGTGATTTAATGAGCATTCAAGGCACACTTAACTAGCAAGGCTACCACAGCATTCTGAAAGTGGGACTTTCATTTGTTTTTCAACAGGACAATGACCCAACACACCTCCAGGCTGTGTAAGGGCCATTTGACCAAGAATGAGAGTGATGCATCAGATGACCTGGCCTCCACAATCACCCGACCTCAACCCAATTGAGATGGTTTGCGATGAGTTGGACCGCAGAGTGATGGAAAACCAGCCAACACGTGCTCAGCATATGTGGGAACTCCTTCTAGACTGTTGGAAAAGTATTCCAGGTGAAACTGGTTGAGAGAATGACAAGAGTGTGCAAAGTTGTCAAGGCAAAGTGCGGCTACTTTGAAGAATCTAAAATCAAAAATATATTTGTATTTGTTTAACACTTTTTGGTTACTACATGATTCCGTATGTGTTATTTCATAGTGTTGTTGTCTTCTCTATTATTCTACAATGTAGAAATGAGTAAAAATTAAGAAAATCCTTGAATGAGTAGGTGTCCAAACTTTTGACTGGTACTGTATATTATTAATTAAATATCTCAGGTGATGTACTGGCTGCTGTGCCATGGTCAAGCGGTAACACACACAACCTATCATGTCTTTACTCCCCACCGGAGACTGGGGTTCAATCCCAGCATATACTTTCTACAGTTGTCCCACTTACCTCTCTGGCCTTGGCTGCTGTGGAAATCAGTTTTTCATCAGAGGAGACCATGGAGTGGACAATGGAGTGTGCCAGAGACCAGTGGTCTAAGCGGGCCTCTTTAATGGCACATCTGGCATGGTTAAGGCTCTGCTACGTCTGAGACACGCATTGATAAGAAGAGAGAGCTAGGCTGCATTATCAACCATCAGTCTCCAAGCACCCACGCACTTATCTCTCTCTCGCTCTCTCTTCTCTAGCCTAGCTGTAAGTGTTTCATTCTGCCCAGGTTGGTCCTTTGATCCTAAGCCACACTATGCTTGTGGTTGATCTCATAGTGGTCTTGGATATGAGGGAGCTGTATAAAATGCACCTAGAGAAAAGTTGGATGAGACGAGCAGCACGGGGAATAAGATAAAGCCCAACTGTCTCCAGTTGTCCTTAGACATCCAGGCCATTGCACAGTATAAGGAGCCATCTTTAGTTGTTCTTGTGTAGTGTCAGTATGGCATGCCTTCAGACAACATAATAAGGGGATTTGTCTGTATGTGAATGTGAGGGCATTCACTTCAGTTTCCTGTGAAGCATCAGAGATCATAATAAGGATGCGCTTTGAGACTATGTGTGTGTACGTTCTCAGTGGCCTGTGAAAGACTTGTTTTTCTGATTTGAGATTTTGTTATGTTACTTCTGGAAGCTGGCACAGGAGCGTGCATGACATAATATGGTGGCATGACAGTTGGCACCTGGTTATTCCAGGCTTGAACCTTACAAGCTGAGCCATTCCACACATGTTCCTTAATTCATTTGTTCTCGGCTGATGCTGTCTGATTTTGGGTGGAAAAAGCACTATGCTAAAACAAGCTCAATACAATTGTGATTACTTTCTTTAAGCGTGAGATAAGATTGGTTACCTCAAAATCGAGAGAAGATTAGATTAATTAATGCCTCTCATTACCCCTAAAGCCCTCTGGTTTATCTATTGGTGAACTTGACAAACTTTGGCCAGACTATAAGTGTTATAACACACTGGCCCACATCAAATAGCCCTCAAAGATTCTTAATTTGTGGTCCACATCTTTCATTACACATTTTTCACTAGGCCGTGTCTTGTAACGCCTTATTTTGCCTCAGAGTTTGTATAAATATCACATTTCTTAGCTCCACTGACTGAGCGGTGGACATATGTTACACAAAGGTCTGCCAAAGGAGAATTACATGGAAGAGGGGTCACAGACAATATCAAATTGTATTTGTCACATGCTTCATAAACAACAGCTATAGACTTACAGTGAAATGCTTACTTACGGGCCCTTCCCAACAATGCAATGATTATATATTACATTGCGTTTCAAATGGCACCATATTCCCATATAAAGTGGGATTCTAAGAAGGTTAGATAATTGTCAGACTTTTGCAGACCTCTAGCACAGAAAGATATATAGATAGACACCAGACATGAATAATCTCACAGTCAGACAATTCAGACAATTTAGAAGTCAAAGACCTCCACTTATGGGGGATTATGGTAAGAAGATGTTGCATGGTCGCCATGGCAGCAGGGAAAATGGCTTCCAGGTTGACAACTAGGAAAGACAAGCCATGTTTGAGCATCAAATATGTGATGCATTGTCAGTAAATTGTGACTAATTGATCTACAAATAATAATGGGTAGTTAGTTTTGATGCAAGGCGATTTGTAGGTTATTTGTATATCAATCAGTCGGCAGTCACCTGTTGTGCCATGTTGTGTTGCTACCATGCTGTGTTGTCATGTGTTGCTGCCATGCTGTGTTGTCATGTGTTGCTGCCATGCTGTGTTGTCATGTGTTGCTACCATGCTGTGTTGTTATGTGTTGCTGCCAATGCTGTGTTATCATGTGTTGCTACCATGCTGTGTTGTTGTCTTTGGTCTCACTTTATGTAGTGTTGTGATGTCTCTCCTTATGTCGTGTTGTGGTGTCTCTTCATGTCGTTTTGTGGTGTCTCTCTTTGTCGTGTTGTTGTTTCTCTCTTTATGTAGTGTTGTGGTGTCTCTTTTTGTGTTGTGGTGTCTCTTTATGTCGTGTTGTTGTGTCCCTCTTTATGTAGTGTTGTGGTGTCTCTTTTTATGTAGTGTTGTGGTGTCTCTCTTTATGTCGTGTTGTGGTGTCTCTCTTTATGTCGTGTTGTGGTGTCTCTCTTTATGTAGTGTTGTGGTGTCTCTCTTGTCGTGATGTGTGTTTTGTTGTACAGGAGGACTTTTGCCTCTTTAGTAGGCTGTCATTGTAAATAAGAATTTGTTCTTAACTGACTTGCCTAGTTAAAAAAAAGGTTAAACACAAAAACTAAAACAACTGCTATCAAACAAGCCCACTGTCTACCTTAGTCAGGTAGACTGAATAACTGTACCTGGCTGGCCCAGGGGTCTCAGAATAAGTCAGCGTGTTTGATGGTGTGAGATCATCATCATGTCCTGGTTCTTAACTCTAGGAGACATGCTCCACTATTGTTCGCTAATGACTGGATGCCTATGTGTCATCCTTCAATGCAAACAGACTAGAATCAGGTCACTGAGCAAGAATAAGTGTGTGAGTGTTTCAGAGAGACTGGGTGGAATACTTTGGTCTAGTTGGGCTTATTCATTCAAGCTCTAGCTTGAGGCAGTGTATTATACTGAACAAAACTATAAACGCAACATGTAAAGTGTTGGTTCCATGTTTCATGAACTGAAATAAAAAATCCCGGAAATGTTCAATACTCACAAAATGCTTATTTCTCTCAAATTTGGTACACAAATTTGTTTACATCCCTGTAAATTCTCCTTTGCCAAGATAATTCACCCACCTGACAGGTGTGGCATATCAAGAAGCTGATTAAACAGAATGATCATTACACAGGTGCACCTTGTGCTGGGGACAATAAAAGGCCACTCTAAAATGTGCCGTTTACTCACACACGTCATTAAACAGTACTTACTCTAATATGAAATACAGAATTTTACTTGCCACCAAGCTGCACACACACACAAAGCCTACTGCCGCAGTACTACCAGAGAGTAGCTGAGCTCAACTTGTGTCAATCATCATATATATATATAATGATGCAACCTTGAGCTATGCTTTACAAAGGCTTCCAAACTGGCAGTGATTCCAGGGCAAAATAGACCAAAAGGACATGGCAAAATACTCAACCATTTCAGATTTAAGACTTGCTGCCACTCCAATCTGTCCCCTAAACAAATTGATGGGGCTCTATAACCACATGTGGCGGCAGGCAGCCTAGCAGTTAGAGCGTTGGGACAGTAACTGAAAGGTTGCTGGTTCAAATACCCTAGCCAACAAGGTGAAACACCTGTCGAAGTGCCCTTGAGCAAGGCACTTAACCCTAATTTGCTCCAGGGGTGTCGTACTTCTATGGCTGACCCTGTAGGTAGGCAGTCATTGTAAATAAGAATTTGTTCTTAACTGCCTTGCCTAGTTAAATAAAGGTTAAATAAATAAATAAAACATAGGAGCTAAATGGGTTCAGCATTCTCACTCACAGGTTCAACAAATATAGACTCTTACAAGGCATGCCTCAAAATATTTTAATGAGCAATACCGTGCACCCACTAGTGGTCAAAAGGTTTGTGGCGCACCTGTATTCAGTGGGGTGGAATTCTGTGGGGTGGAATTACAGTACCATTCGAAATACAGCAATTATTTGCTCCGCCAACAACATTTTCCCACAATGCGTTTTACTGTTGATAATCCCGAAAGTTACTATATCATTTACAGTTTTCAGTTGCAGTGTGTACACTAATTGACGTTGCTATTAAACCCTTATCTTTGTACCCCATCTATGCCCTTTTCCGAAGCTAATTATGGTAATCTCGCCAACCGAAACCTGTAGATCCTGCACTGAGCACATACTGTGTCTGCGTCCCAAATGGAACTCTATTCCCTACATAGTGCCATACTTTTGACCGGAGCCCTATGCAGTTTTTCCCCAGTCTTATGTATGGGCTATGTTGTTAGCTTCTAGCGATCGTGGCTAAGTCACTTGCCTGGTGGTTATGAGCAGATACCAGTAGATGCTAGCTCTCCCCCAGGCGTTTTGTCTGATAGAGCAGACAGAGAAATCAATACGCCTCCATTCAAACCACGCTGATTCATTAAGACTGGGGCCTTCAGGCGAGACTACATAAATACTTGTGTGTAACCTAGTGCTCTGTCTCCGGGATGTTATGGATCTCTGTATTCCATTACTTAGCACTGAATATTCAGTCAATATGACACTGTGATATTTAGACTTTATTCCTGAAAAAGGGACTACCCTTCTGATATTGATTTTCATGAATATTTAAATTCTGTGATCATGTTCAGTTGCTATTATTCAGGCTGCGCTCCTGTGGTATTCAGGCTGCGCTCCTGTGGAGGAAATTCACAATAAAGTTTGAGTTTCTTGATATGTTTTAAATAAATCTTTTAATTAATTAATCTGTCATTGTGAGCCAGCTTAGCTACAATACCACTGAGAGTAAAACAAAATATTTACTGTAGACAAACTGCATTTGTATTATATACAGTACATTGGGTTGTGTGTTTGCCCGCTGTGCCGCCCATACAAAAATGTATGCACGCATAGCTAAATTGCTTTGGATAAAAGAGTCTGCTAAATGGCATATTATATTGTTTTATTAGCAAAGACCAGGAAATTCCAGCCCATGCATAATCAAGATTTGTAGGCCCTAAGCCCAAAAGGGTTAAAATGTATTATTTGAAAACTACTTCCATTTAATCTATTCTTAGGTTTAAACTAGAGCTGTGAGCCACTATTCCAAAAAGGAATAGAATTTCATTCCTATTATTGTAACAGTTCCTGGACGCTTGACCACATGTTAGTTTCCAACATGTTTAGCTGTCTTGTTTATCACCATGAAGAGGCATGCCTGCTCTTTGTATTACTGGTCTCAAATGGCACCATATTCCCTATATACAGTAGTGCACTACTTTTGACCAGGGCCCCTGACTTGCTGACTGCATTAGTAAACTATATAGGGAATAGGGTGCTATTTGGGACGCATATCCTGCAGTGCATGTATGACTAGAATCCGTTCGGCCTGTAAATTACGTCATGGTTATTACAGCTAGCCGTTATCTGTAAATCTTTAAAGCCCTGTTTGGCAGATAGAGAGCACATCCTCTTGGCCTCTTACTGACCCATATTTACTGCTGTAAATAAATACCCGTTGATAAATCAAAATCCAGAATCCAAAAGTCAAATAAATCAAAATCCCAAACCACTCAACTCCAGATGTATTTTGAGGAGTAATAGCAGGAATGGTGTTGTTATCCCAGCACCATTTATGATTGGATAGCCTTTTGATTCAGATAGACAATAGCTTTAACACCTTTAACACATACAGTCGGAAGTTTACATACACCTTAGCCAAACACATTTAAACTCAGTTTTTCACAATTCCTGACATTTAATCCTAGTAAGAGTTCCCTGTCTTAGGTCAGTTAGGATCACCACTTTATTTTAAGAATGTGAAATAATAGTAGAGAGAATGATTTATTTAAGCTTTTATTACTTTCATCACATGCCCAGTGGGTCAGAAGTTTACATACACTAAATTAGTATTTGGTAGCATTGCCTTTAAATTGTTTAACTTGGGTCAAATGTTTCGGGTAGCCTTCCACAAGCTTCCCACAATAAGTTGGGTGAATTTTGGCCCATTCCTCCTGACAGAACTGGTGTAACTGAGTCAGTTTTGCAGGCCTCCTTGCTCGCACACACTTTTTCAGTTCTGCCCACAAATGTTCTATAGGATTGAGGTCAGGGCTTTGTGATGGCCACTCCAATACCTTGACTTTGTTGTCCTTAAGCCATTTTGCCACAACTTTGGAAGTATGCTTGGAGTCATTTTCCATTTGGAAGTCCCATTTGAGACCAAGCTTTAACTTCCTGACTGATGTCTTGAGATGTTGCTTCAATATATCCACATAATTTTCCTTCCTCATGATGCCATCAATTTTGTGAAGTGCACCAGTCCCTCCTGCAGCAAAGCACCCCCACAACATGATGCTGCCACCCCTGTGCTTCACGGTTGGGATGGTGTTCTTCGGCTTGCAAGCCTCCCCCTTTTTCCTCCAAACATAACGATGGTCATTATGGCCAAACAGTTCTATTTTTGTTTCATCAGACCAGAGGATATTTCTCCAAAAAGTACGATCTTTGTCCCCATGTGCAGTTGCAAACCATAGTCTGGCTTTTTTTATGGCGGTTTTAGAGCAGTGGCTTCTTCTTTTCTGAGCAGCCTTTCAGGTTATGTCAATATAGGACTCAATTTACTGTGGATATAGATACTTTTGTAACTGTTTCCTCCAGCATCTTCACAAGGTCCTTTGCTGTTGTCCTGGGATTTATTTGCACCAAAGTACGTTAATCTCTAGGAGACAGAACACGTCTCCTTCCTGAGCGGTATGACGGCTGCGTGGTCCCATGGTGTTTATACTTGCGTACTTGTCAAGAATGGGTGCATAGACAGACCAAGGTCTGTCACGAGAGGGTTCATGGAGAGACCAAGGCGCAGCGCAGGTATAGTTTGATATTTTATTATTACAGCGGATAAATATTCACAATGACGAACTATACAAACAAAACACGAGTTAACAAAACAACGTAACACACTTACTTGTCGGGACATACAAACATATGTAGGATCCCTAATTAGAGACAATGCAGTGCAGCTGCCTCTAATTAGGGATCCAACACAAAACATCACACAGAAACAGAAATTATAGACCTGTCAGACTCTGACCATGGATACATAGAAGGACTTCCAGCGCCAGAGCCTGACAGTACCCGTGCTCAGCCTGGGCACCGACGCAGAGGTAGGTTCCAGCCACAGAGCTGTGCTGACTTCTGGAGACTCCATGCTGTGGACCGTCGTAGAAGGCTCCGGGTTACGGACCTTCGCTGTAGGCTCCGGGCTGCGGACCTTCGCTGGAGGTTCCGGGCTGCGGACCTTCGTTGGAGGTTCTGCGCTGCGGACCTTCGCTGGGGGTTCCGGGCTACGGACCTTCGCTGGAGGCTCTGGGCTGCGGACCTTCGCTGGAGGTTCCGGGCTGCGGACCTTCGCTGGAGGTTCCGGGCTGCGGACCTTCGCTGGGGGTTCCGGGCTGCGGACCTTCGCTGAAGTATAAACCCGCTCCCGTCTATCCATAAGCCTCGTCACGAGAGCATATCGGCGCTGGAAGTCCTTCTCCTCCTCTATTTGTACGATCAGCGGGTCCCTCTGCGTCTCCAGAGGAAGAGTCATCCAGGCTCTCCACCACCTCGTCTGCTCCTCCTCTGATCGATTGTAAAATCCCTCCGGTCTCTCTCTATCATGGATCGTGGGAAGACGAAGTGGTGGGCGATCCTCTTCCTCCAGCCTCTCCGGGTTCTGAGCGCGCACCGATGGTGTGGTGCGCGGAGTCGGCACAGGCAGTACCGAGCTCTGGGACGGCACGGAAGGCACCGGGTTGGGAACTGCCGTTGGAGGGCTGTGACTGCCCCCGTCTTCCTCTCCCCATCGCCTATCCCCTTCTGGTGAGGTCTCCTCCAGGAGCCCCCTCGAGTGAGGGAACAGAAGCACGACGTCGTCGTCCTCCTCCGACGAGTCTGTCACGAACCCTCCGAGGAGTCATCGTATACTGACGCTGCACCCACGGCTGTAGGGGCTCCTCCTGGATCCCCCACGAATGCAGTGGCCGGGGCTCCTCTCCGTCGACCCCAGACCACCCCCATAGTCCCCCCCCCCAACAACTGTTTGGGGTTTCTGGGCTGCAGGCTGTTTCCTTGCGTCCTTTGCCCGTCGATTTCTTCTCCCATTGCGCTGCTTGGTCTCGTTGTGGTGGGTCGTTCTGTCACGAATGGGTGCAAAGACAGACCAAGGTCTGTCACGAGAGGGTGCATGGAGAGACCAAGGCGCAGCGCAGGTATAGTTCGACATTTTATTATTACGGCGGATAAATATTCACAATGAGGAAATATTCAAACAAAACACGAGTTAACAAAACAATGTAACACACTTACTTGTCGTGACTGGAGATATACGACCCACACCTAGGTGTGGGACATACAAACATATGTAGGATCACTAATTAGAGACAATGCAGTGCAGCTGCCTCTAATTATGGATCCAACACAAAACATCACACAGAAACAGAAATTATAGACCTGTCAGACTCTGACCATGGATACATAGAGAAGCAATAGGCTTCTCTATTATAGACAGTACTATTGTTTGTACAGATGAACGTGGTACCTTCAGGCATTTGGAAATTGCTCCCAAGGATGAACCAGACTTGTGGAGGTCTATAATTATTTTTCTGAGGTCTTGGCTGATTTCTTTTGATTTTCCCATGAAATCGAGCAAAGAGGCACTGAGTTTGAAGGTAGGCATTGAAACATAATTTTCTGCAATTTTCCAAGCTGTTTAAAGGCAGAGTCAACTTAGTGTATGTAAACCTCTGACCCACTGGAATTGTGATATATTGAATTATAAGTGAAATAATCTGTAATCTGTAAACAATTGTTGGAAGAATTACTTGTGTCATGCACAAAGTAGATGTCCTAACCGACTTGCCAAAACTATAGTTTGTTAAGTCTGTGGAGTGTTTGAAAAATGAGTTTTAATGACTTCAACCTAAGTGTATGTAAACTGTAAACCGTTAACCCACCCACTGCCAACGCTGGATGGTAATGGTCAAATTGGAATGATTAGAGACACTAGTCGTGCTTGATAAAAGCATACAATGCACACACACACACACACACACTCACACATTAAGAATGGGGAGCAAGCTCTTCACTAGTCCATAAAACAGAGCTCTTAAAATCAATCCTTTTTGTCCAGAGAAATGCTGTCATCTGCAACTTCATCCTGAAACATGGGGCACTCTGCACGTTTATTGACAGGTCATCCTCTGACCTGAAGAGACTGTTAATGTTACGCAAATAACACTGGTCATCTGATTTTAATTCACATTCATTGAATAATGTGAATAGGTAATCTCATTTTACAGTGATCTGGTTTCTATACTGTATGTGTGAAAATATGAATAACACTTATCTTGAATTACAAAGAGTTGTATAAGTTGTGTAAACAGGGAGTCAACAACAACAATGCAAGGTAATTTTAAATGAGATTTGGTTTTGTTGTAAGAAAATGAAAGACAGCAACAACCAATTTAAATTAGATTTGGTTTGTGCAAGGATGCAACAACGCACACTGGGTGTGGTGAAACGTTCCCCAAATCAATTACCTTCCAGTATATCTTACAATGTAAGAATCCTCCCTCACTATTATAACAGGCATGTCACTCTGATTGGTGAAATTCCCCTGTTCTGTCCCAGTTTCCAATGATCTGCCTCCAAAGAATGTTTGCCTCTGATTCTGAGACTATTAAGCTCAAGCTGAGGGAAACTTTCTGTGATATTGCGAGGGGTGAAAGTGAGTGTAAAGGCAAAAGACGAATAGAAGATGAAGGATTTAGTTTGTAACATTTAATCAAGACGGCAACACACATAGAACAATAACCCGCGAGGGTTGAAACAAAATACACAAGGTTAAGTAGTGACCCTGATGACCAATGTGGAACAGGTGTGGGTCATCAGGGTGTTACTACCATCTTCCCCCGACCGCCGGTTAGAACGCCTGCGAGGATGATCGCTGGAGAGGAGAAGGGCCCGTCGCTCTGCTTGGGGCATTCGTCACACTTTCATCTTAGCTTCATCCTACAATGCATTCGGAAAGTATTTAGACCCCTTGACTTTTTCCACATTTTGTTACATTACAGTCTTATTCTACAAAGGATTAAATAGTCCCCCCCCCCCTCAATCTACACACAATACCTGATAATGACAAAGCAAAAACTGGTTTTTAGAAATTGTTGCAAATGTATTAAAATAAAAAAACTGAAATATAAAGTGTATCACCTTTACTCAGTACTTTGTTGAAGCACCTTTGGCAGCAATTACAGCCTCTAGTCTTCTTGGGTATGACGCTAGTTTCTCCCATTCTCTGCAGATCCTCTCAAGCTCTGTCAGGTTGGATGGGGAGCGCCACTGCACAGGTATTTTAAAGACTCTCAAGAGATGTTCAATCGAGTTCAAGTCTGGGCTCTGGCTGGGCCACTCAAGGATATTCAGAGACTTGTCCCGAAGTCCTCCTGCATTGTCTTGGCTGTGTGCTTAGGGTCGTTGTCCTGTTGGAAGGTGAATCTTCGCCCCAGTCTGAGGTCCTGAGTGCTCTGGAGCAGGTTTTCATCAAGGATCTCTCTGTACTTTGCTCCGTTCATCTTTCGCTCGATCCTGACTAGTCTCCCAGTCCCTGCCGCTGAAAACATCCCCACAGCATGATGGTGCCACCACCATGCTTCACCGTAGGGATGTTGCCAGGTTTCCTCCAGACGTGATGCTTGGCATTCAAGCCAAAGAGTTCAATCTTGGTTTCATCAGACCATAGAATCTTGTTTCTCATGATCTGAGAGTCCTTTAGGTGCCTTTTGGCAAACTCCAAGCGGGCTGTTGTGCATTTTACTGAGGAGTGGCTTCCGTCTGGCCACTCTACCATAAATGCCTGATTGGTGGAGTGCGGCCGAGTTGGTTGTCCTTCTGGAAGGTTCTCCCATCTCCACAGAGGAACTCTGGAGATTTGTCAGAGTGACCATTGGGTTCTTGGTCACCTACCTGACAATCAACCAGTCGACTAAATGGGGTCAGTCATAGGTTGGACCCTAAAATGCCAAATTTATATCATCATTATAGATTACTTGTAGTTTTTCATGTTGTCTGTCTGTAATTGTGTAATGACTTGGTGCTGCCTATCTTGGCCAGGACGCTCTTGAAAAAGAGATTTCAAATCTCAATGAGCCCTTCCTGGTTAAATAAAGGTTAAATAAAACATAACAAAAAAAAAAAAAAGATAATCAACTTATTTCCCAGCATGCTTTACCGGTAGATTTTTTTTTGAATTGTTTATAATGTGTTTTTGCATGTACATTGGTTGATTGATTAATCTTATGCTACACAAATAACGTTTAAAAAATTCTAAATTAATCCAATCAGTTAGTTAAATGTTTTGCACCCATTACTGAAATGGTTGTTTCAGTTTAAATGGCATAGTAGTCCAACTGTTAGACTGTCTGGAATCCAATAGGAATTACAAATCACTTTGCAAGCCATCATATTAAGACTTGTGGAGCGGACCGCGAGAGACTGACAAACACAAGACGAATGACAATGAGTATAAATAGACAGATGATGAATGACAGCTGGCGCTGATAATCAGCAGAGTGGTAATCAGCGGCCACACCCACACGCACACACATACACACAGAGCGAGTCAGTGAATTTATGAACCGTGACAGTACCCCCCCCCCCTAGGAGCGCCTCCTGGCGCTCCCAGAGGAACCTACCCATTGATTGTAATCATCAATAAGGGAGTGATCCAGGATGTCCCTAGCAGGAACCCAACTTCTCTCCTCCGGACCGTAACCTTCCCAGTCCACCAAGTACTGAAATCCACGTCCCCTCCGTCTCGAGTCCAGAATGCGATTGACCGAATATGTAGGTTCCCCATCTACGAGTCGGGGCGGGGGGGGGACCGGGGCTGGCGGGTTAATATGTGAATGAAACACTGGCTTTACTTTGGAGACATGAAAGGCGGGGTGAATTCTCCTGTACACCGGAGGGAGTTTGAGGCGGACTGTCACCGGACTAAGGACTTTGGTGACAGGGAACGGGCCGATGAATTTAGGAGCTAACTTGTTACTAACGGAGCGGAGAGGAATATTCTTGGTAGAAAGCCACACTTTTTGACCTACGACGTAAACGGGAGGCTTCGACCGGTGGCGATCGGCTTTAGCCTTGGTGCGCGCCCCCACCTGGAGGAGAGTCTCACGGGCTCTGGTCCACGTGCGGTGACACCTCTGGATGAATGCATGAGTGGAGGGGACCGCGACTTCGGATTCCAGACTAGGAAAAATCGGTGGCTGGTAACCTAAACTACATTCAAACGGAGTGAGGCCCGTGGATGACACTGGTAACGAGTTATGAGCATACTCAACCATTGAGATTTGTTGACTCCAGGAGGAAGGATTCTTGGACACCAAACACCGCAACACTCTCTCCAAGTCTTGGTTGGCCCTTTCCGTTTGACCATTGCTTTGGGTAAACCCTGAAGACAGACTGACCGTCGCCCCCAGTAGTTTACAAAACTCTCGCCAGAATTTGGACACGAATTGGGGTTTACTCCTGGATGACAAGCTACTTTGGAACAATGACCCCATCGAATGACGTCGGACCGCAGTTCCTCCGGCACAAATAACCGACTCGGTGGGCAACCAGGAGGAGGCGTTACCCCTTCTAAGGCCGATTTGACCTTGGACTCGATCTCCCATGTGAGTGTGGAAACAATGAGTCTCTCAGGTACAATGCACTCGGGAGTAGACGGGCGTTCGGAGCGGTCAAAAACGCGAGACAAAGCATCGGGTTTGATGTTTTTAGAACCCTGGCGGTACGAGAGCGAAAAATCAAAACGGCCGAAAAAAAGAGCCCACCGAGCCTGCCTGGAGTTGAGTCTTTTGGCGGATCTGATATATTCCAAGTTCTTGTGATTGGTCCAGACGGTAAAAGGTACCCCCGACCCTTCTAACCAATGACGCCATTCTTCCAGTGCTAGTTTGACTGCCAACAATTCTCTGTTACCAATGTCGCAGTTACGTTCGGTGGGCGATAAACGATGTGAAAGAAACGCGCAAGGATGCATCTTGTCGTCCGAGGACGAGCGCTGGGAAAGAACCCCACCTACCCCCACCTCTGACGCATCGACCTCCACCACAAACTGACGTGAAGGATCAGGGGCTATGAGAATGGGAGCCGAAACAAAGCGGCTCTTTAGGTTGGAAAATGCAGTTTCAGCTGCACCGGACCACCTGAACGTCATCCTGGGGGAGGTCAAGGCAGTCAGAGGAGCGGCTAGTTGGCTGAAATTGCGAATAAAACGTCTGTAAAAATTGGCAAACCCCAGAAACCTCTGTAGGGCCTTACGGGAATCTGGACTTGGCCAATCCACCACAGCCTTAACCTTGTCAGGATCCATGCGCATTCCCTCGGACGAGATGATGTAACCTAGGAAAGGAACAGACTGTGCATGAAATTCGCATTTCTCCGCCTTGACAAAAAGCCCATTCTCTCGTAACCTCTGAAGCACTCATCTGACGTGCTGAACGTGTTGCTGGAGAGAAGATGAAAATATCAGTATGTCATCCAGATAGACATAAATGAACTGATCTACCATGTCTCTCAGCACGTCATTGATGAGTGCCTGGAAGACGCAGGGGAGTTAGACAGGCCGAAAGGCATGACCAAATATTCAAAATGACCCCTGGGGGTATTAAACGCGGTCTTCCATTCATCCCCCTCCCTTATGCGAACCAAATGATAAGCATTGCGTAAATCCAGTTTTGTGAAGATGGATGCTCCCTGTAACTTCTCGAAGGCTGAAGACATCAACGGCAAAGGATAAGTATTCTTTACCGTGATGTTGTTCAGCCCTTGGTAATCAATACAAGGTCGCAGGGACCCATCCTTCTTCCCCACAAAAAAGAACCCCGCCCCCGCAGGAGAAGAGGAGGGACGGATGAACCCGGTTGCTAGAGAATCAGAAATGTATTTCTCCATGGCCTCCCTCTCTGGAGCAGAAAGTGAGTATAACTTGCCCTTAGGCGGAGACGTACCTGGCAGTAACTCTATAGCACAGTCATAGGGACGGTGCGGAGGTAGAGAAGCAGCACGGGACTTACTGAACACTTCCTTCAGGTCGAGGTACTCGGCGGGCACGTTTGACAAATTCACCGACTCCTCCTGCACAACAGAACCAGACACAGACGAACCAGCAGACACAAGACAAGACGCGTAACACTCATTACTCCAGGCCGAGATAGAACTGTGGCCCCAGTCCACCCTGGGACTATGTTTCACTAGCCAGGGATGGCCAAGTACAACAGGGGTGAGCGGGGAGTCCATGAGCAGAAATGAGATCTCCTCCGAATGATTACCAGAAGTGATGAGTGTTATGAGTTCAGTGCAGAGACGGATGTTAGGGAGTTCTTGTCCGTTGAGTGCATTAACAGTAATCTGGCGTGTGAGAGAAGTGATGGGAATGTGAAGTTTCTGGGCAAGGTTCAGGGCCATGAAATTACCTTCCGCCCCAGAGTCCAACAAGGCCTGGCAGTGGTGTGAATGGATAGCCCATTGCAGTCTTACCGGGAGGAGGGTTGAAGAAGAGGGCTTGCCCACTGAGAGCCCGCCCGATAGTAGCCTCTTACTTACTATCGGGCTTGACCTTTTACCGGACAGTCGTTCAGAAAATGTCCAGTCCCTCCGCAATACAAACAAAGACCCCATGTTTTCCGTCGTTGCCTCTCCTCCCGGGAAAGCCGAGCTCTTCCCACCTGCATGGGCTCGTGATGGAAGACAGGGCTGACCGTATCGCTGCTGGTGGACAACTGACTCTCGAACCTCGCAGGAGCCGAGGTCTGGTGCGTGCGCTGTTCCAACCGGTTTAAGCGAGCGTCGACCCGTAGAGCCAATTCGATGAGTCCGTCCAGGTTCCTGGGCAGGTCCAGCGCGTAGATCTCCCCTTGTATACGGTCAGCCAACCCATGCAGGAACATGTCCCACTGCGCCTCTTCGTTCCATTGGCACTCTGCTGCTAAGGTCCTAAATTCGATAGAATAGTCCGACACTGGTCGATTCCCTTGACGAAGATCCGTGAGTATACGCGCCGCCTCGCGTCCCGTCACTGCACGGTCAAAGACCTTCCTCAGTTCCTCTGATAGTGCCTGGAACGAAGCGCAGCATGGGTGACGGTTCTCCCACACCGCTGTTCCCCACTGAGCCGCACGTCCTGTCAACAAAGTTAGTACAAAAGCCACCTTGGACTGTTCTGAGGCGAATGTCTGTGTCTGGAGCGAGAAGAACAACGAGCACTTGTTGATGAAAGGTCTGCAAAAATTGGGCTCACCAGAATATGCCTCTGGGGTAGGCATACGCTGCTCAGGTTGATGGTAAGGCAGTGTAGGAACGGGGGGAATCGGCGGTGGTGGTGGCGCAGTGGGACCGCTTAGATGTTGGAGCTGTTGGGTGAGCTCGGACACCTGCGCTACCAAGGCTTGCACCGCACGACCTGTGGCGTACATCTGCTCCTCCTGCTGATCCATACGAGACATGCTTCTAGACAGAAACTCAGTCAATCCTGGTGCACTCGCTGAATCCGTCTTGGTCAGATCGTTCTGTTACGTCGGAATAAACAGAAGATTCAATTGCAAGCGTAGATTACATTTATTGACAAATCAAAAAAAGAGAGTAGTGAAACGGGGTCAGATGTAGATAATGTCTGGTACCACCGGAGCCTGGGCAGCGCAGGGACTGAATGGGCAACCCGATCCTCTGTGGTGGTGAGTGGAGCGAAGGGGATCCAACCCGCCACAGAACAAGGAAGTAATGACGTACGATCCTCGGAGAAGACAGGCAGCGCGATCGCGAACTCAATAGGAATTCCACAGGAGACTGGAGAACCGGCCAGGAGAAACAGACAAACTCACAGGAACAAACCAAACGATCTGACAAACACAAGACGAATGACAATGAGTATAAATAGACAGATGATGAACGACAGCTGGCGCTGATAATCAGCAGAGTGGTAATCAGCGGCCACACCCACACACACAGTGTGAGTCAGTGAATTTATGAACCGTGACACTTATGAGATAAGTATTGTCATAAAGACCTTAATTTTAATGATAATATACACCTAGAGACTCACTTGGTGAAGGTCACAGAACTGACCATTTCCGAATGAAACCATCATGTCTCTGTCACTAACAAATACAATCATGGGTGGTAAATCAACAATTCACTTAAAAAGGCAGGACACACTGGGAAACTATATTGGGGGCATGGCTTTCAGGTAGTTATTTTTGGCCACCCGTGAGTGGAAGTGTTTTGACACTTACAAGGAACAAAAGGCTTTGTCGCTGTGGTGGTACTATTTAAAGGAAAAAAGCATGCTTTTGTACTTGTGGAGGAAGGTACTGTCTGAGGTATAAATTGAGGTACAATTATGTACCTATAACTAAAAGTACAAAAGGAGGAGCTTACAGAGTACCACCTCAGTGACAAGCAGTTGTACCACTATAGGAACAAATCTAAACCTTTATTTCTGAGCGCGTAAGATGTCTGAAGGTACACTACTGTTTTGCTGTGGTTCATGCTTGTAAAAACAATGGTGATGTATGCCATGTGACATGTGGAGAACGCAGGGCTACATAAATCACGCCACACTGGTCTGCTCTGTCTCTTTCTCTCTATTTCTCCCTCTCCCTCTCGCTCTCTCTTTCTCCCTCTGCCTGCCTCCCTGCCATTTTTTGCCCCAAACGGCCCCAAACGGCCCCTTACGCTGCAAAGGAAGACCGAGTAAGTCAGTATCCTCCTGATACAGGCTATGTTCTACCTGTATTATGAATTATCAGCCTTGCTTTTGTAATACATATGCACTTTTGTAACTCAGATCCACATTAATACTGTACATCCGCAGGGGTCGGTTGTTAAGGTGTGTGAGGAGTCACAACAGCAACCGTTGTGTTTTATTTGTGTTGTGTGGTGAGTTGGTATGTATGCGTGCGTGTGCTTGCGTGTAGGTATGCAAGGGTAGGTGGTGGACTTGATTGTTTATCTAGGGTATTTTTCAGCCGCCTGTCTAGTTCATATGGTGATAAAGACCTGCTCATCTCTCTGTCAGCCATGACTAAGACATGTCCTCTTATATCAACACAGAACTTTCTAATGGCATCCCAGAATAAGTTTGGTGAAGTTTCCACCTCTACTCAGAGCTTTTTGATGTTGGGATGTTTGATGCCTGGGAAGATTTATGGTCCTGGTCTGTCCCTGCATGTACTTTTTGAGAAGTATCTCTTTAACCCATCAAAGTTAATGTAGCTTATTATATTATATTAACAAAGCTTTCAAAAATGTATATAAAATAAACTGTGGTACATTTACAACAATATCATCCTGAAAATTGTTCATTGACAGTAATGTTCTATTTTGAGCCAAGAATGGTATGCTAGCATCCCTTTGAGTGAGCACATTGTTTAGCGGCAGAAAGTATTGCATGTAAGAGAGTGTAATGCAGTGGTCACCAACCTTTTCTGAGTCAAGATCACACTGGTAATAGATCATATGTTGTATTACTTGTGAGGCACAGTGAGCATAATAATTAGCAATATTTTTTTACTGAACTGTTGTCCTGCATTTGATGGTCAATCTGCCTCTCACCCCACTCAGCGTCCCTCCGCTCTCCCTCTGCTGAGAAAAAGGGACAGTCTTCCAGCTGATGGCAAAACTCAAGTCACACTGCACTATTTCTGTCTCATGCACCAATTCATGTTGTTACTCCTATGACCAGAGAAAGTGAAATATTCTTTGATATTAAAAAAGACACAAGCCTGTAATAATAACAACACAAGCACTTTGTGTTCAGCTGCAGTGCTGGTTGTAGCGTGAGGGGAAGTAGGGAGAATGCTCATTTTATAGCTTATAAAAGTGTTGAACAATGTGTTGACAGTGCTGAATAACAACTTAAACATGAACTTACTCATAAAAATAGCACCTCTTTTCTGTATAGAGTCTCTCACTAGTCATGTTTTTAAAAGTTTTTAAATATCACAGTATCAACTTTGCTGTGTGTTCGAGGCTGCGCAGACAGTGATCTGAGCAATCTGATTGGCCAGTTGTAGGCCTATAGGTGCACTTGATTTGCTGTCTGGGCCTGCCAGGTGGGCAGAGTTCTACCTTCAGACACATGAAATGGTTCAAAATGGGAACACTTTCCCTTCCCGGCGCTAGGGCTGCTGAATCAAGTGCACCTACCGCCAACAGGGTGAAACAAATAAAAATAAAATTATCGTTGGGTTTTTTACAGAAATGTATGGTGATCAACTAGAAATGCCAGTCGACCAGTTGGTGACCACTGGTGTAACTGATGAGCCAATTAGATCCCTGCTACAGTGGGTTCCTTCCTGCTAGTCACTGTGGCCCTTAGAGCCACGTCTCTGTGATGAATTAGCATTTTTTCACTCCTTAGATTCTTGCCTCATAGAAAACGTAACATAAAAAAACTATCCTGACTAACCAGATATTGGCAGTTTTAATTGTCCCGCGCCATCCACCTCAGTGCAGCTCAGTTAAATATTTTAGACAGACACGCATGCACGGACGCACACAAACACACACACACACAGTGTGTATTCATCATCAACCACTCTGGCATCACAATGTTTTACATTGCCAGCCAAACTGTTATATTTTTCTATCCTCTAAATGTTTGTGTTGAATAGCCGCAGGGCCATTTGCACAGTGGCTCATGTGTGTATATGTGATATGAAACAGATTGGACAAGGGGCATTTACATTGGAAGGGCAATATGTAACCTACTGTATGTGATCTACAGTAAGTATAGATGCAATCAATGGTAAACCTGGAATAATGTATTCACCCATGTTGACAGCGAGTTCAAACCTAATCTTTGACAGTGAGTTCTAATCTAATCTTCCCCATTATAGTGTACTACTTTTGATCTGGGCTCATAGGGCTCTGGTGAAAAGTAGTGCACGTTATAGGGCATAGGGTGCCATTTGGGATGCAACTGAGGCCCGTCTATACCAAACTAATTACATGAATCTACAAGAATCTACTTCACATTAAACGTGGTCATCTGCTAAACATGCATGACGAATACAGATGCAGGTGAATCAAGAGAATGTGAGTAAAGATAAGAAACATTCATTAGTCTAAATGAGAAATAGGAATATTTCCCTTTTGCAAGAATAATAGTTCTAAAGCACATACTTTATGCTATAGAATGAAATTGATTTGTACACCCAAATCTTAGACTTCAAACAGTCTGAACCAAAGCATGGATTGCTGTCTTACCTTGTCCATAGACTGCTTACAAGGTAAGGAAACCAATATGTAATTTTGTAGTTTGGGTGAAATATTCCTTTAAAATGAGCCTGTCAAACACTGTCAGTCAAATTCAGTAAATGTCCCCATTCTTTAGTTTTAAACCATTATTATCACAGTGCCCCTGTGCTGCGAACGTACTACTTATAAGAACATTGAGAGTAAATGGTTATAATAACTGACAACACTGCTGCCTCTGTAATTTCAGTCTAACATTATCTTCCCTTTTCTCTTTCATTCCTCAATTCTCTACTATATCGTCCCTCCCCGCCACATTCTACCTCTCTCTCTCCTTTGCCCCTGTCTCCCTATGGCCAGATTGAGAGGGATAGATACTGTATAAGACACCTTATAACTTAAGGGTTACATACCACTGTTATAATCATGACATAACGTTGTATAACCGACTTAAGAAGGCCTTATTTGATGTCTCCTCTTTTAAGGCTGTAGTGCATACCATTGTCAGTAACTGTATTGGTAATGCCTGTTGCATTTCCATACTCACGGTGGAGACGGATGGACGGACGGACGGACGGACGGTCGGACACTTTATTGATCCCCGTGGGGAAATTATTTTGTCACGCTGCTACGAAAAACACAGGGCAGGTGCAAAATTCCAGAAAGAAATACACAAAAGACAGATACGATACATGGTACAGTATGACAAAGTATAAAAATACACAAAGTCGGGACTGCAACAAGCTATAGAAACGCATTGCATACAGTATATGTTTATCAGTTCTCTATAGGCTCATAGTGTATATTGCTATAGGTGAGTTAGAGTGTCCCCAGCAGGCCAGGTAAAGAAACTACAGAGAAATACACTTCCCTCATACTGTACTCAAAAAAAATGAAAGTTCTTAAATGGTTCTTCCTCAGCTCTTAAGGTTCGTTAGGAACCTTAGCCCGATAAAGAACCTTTGAGTTAAGTGTGGGTTTCTTGAGGTGGCATCTACGGTTCTTCAGAATTCTAAAAGGTTCTTGAAATGTATGGAAGCCTGCAGATGTGTCCCTTTCATAGCCCACAGCAACTTTTCCAGTGATAACTAGTGTAGAGTTTTCACTGTAACATTTATAGTGTTGATTCAATAGTTAAATTAACACTCAGTGGTGTAAAAGAACCCCAGTGTTGGGGTTAATAACCATAGATGAACCAAAACCACCCCCATCATTATCATATTGCCCAGCATGCTCTATTGCAGGTTGTTTTTTGGAATTGTTTCTTTCACTGTCTATGTTTTTGCATGTACATTGATTGATTAATTTATCTTATGCTACTCAAATATAAATAACATACATTTTTCTAAACTATTCCAATCTGTTACATGGGCTTATTGTACCCGTTACTGAAATGGTTGTTTATTTAGTCTCATATCTTAGTCTTCCTATGTGATACTTTTTCTCCAGATGTTGGATAGCTCCAATTCTGGCTCCCGAGTGGCGAAGCGGTGTAAGGCACAGCATCTCAGTGATAGAGGAGTCACTGCAGACCCTGGTTTGATCCTGGGCTGTATCACAACCGGCCAGGATCGGGAGTCCCATAGGTAGTCAAAACGAAGGCCGAATGACATATGTAGTGTCTTAACTAATACTTCAACTACATCATATTAATTTAGGATTTTATTTAGTGAATGCCACAGGACTGAAAATTAATGAATGCAACAAACACATCTTTGTCACTAGCAAACAGTCATGGGTGGTACTGGTAACTATAAAATTCACTCGAAAGGCATCCTGGGAAATATGCAAATAAAGCTTAAAACCTACAGCAGGGCTATTTAATTCTGGTCCTGCAGGGCCGAAACATTTCTGGTTTTGGATTTTATGAGTCAAGTTAAGAACCATCTCATTTATGGTTCTTCAGAGACTCTAAAATGGTTCCCTTATGGCCAGCTTGATGTGTAAGTGTCTGATGTGCTTCTCTTTATCCTCTAGAGAGACCTACCGGTTTAATTAAGACTCAGCTGAAACCCAGCTCACTGTCAGCTCATCTCCTTAAACATTCTGGAGAAAGCGTTTGCTCCTCTCAGACTAGGACTATGAGAAACCCAGAATAATATAATACACACACACACCAGGGAATCCAGGATCACAGGATCAAATTCCGCTGCCTCATAATTCAGGGGATTTTGGAAAGGAGCAATAATACGGTTTTAAAGCAATGTGAAGTCATCCTTCAGAGATGTATGTTTGAAGCCAGGCAGTGAGGCTAAAGCCATCATGCAACTGACACAACGTTTCGCCAGGGCTCTCACTGAGTAGAGAGAGGATGCGTCCAAAATGGCAACCTGTGTCCTATGGGCCCTGGTCAAAAGTAGTGCACTGTAAAGCAGGGGTTGGAGGCAAAATAATTTTCCAATCGTTACGTTGCGAGCAGAACCCCAACTTTTTGGGGGGTCTGTTCCAATGTTCCCGACCAGAAAATGAACTTCTGAACCGGTTTGAAACCCCAAAAAAGTAATAGTTCATATAGTTCCTTTTCGTTCCTTTTTTAATCTGTGAAATCAACATTGTCTTTACATTTAGCTCATAAGAGGATACAGTAGGATAGTTTTTCACATTTGTGATTGGCGACTGACATTTCACGGGTGGAGAGACCAAAAGAGCGAGGTTGACATGGAAGGGACTTGGCTTGAATCGCTGAACATCATGACCTGACGTGAATTGGAATGTGTTTAGGCTACTGCTAGCATTATAATACTTTTGGAACTAAATATAAAATAACAATTCTGTCCTGGAACACTAGAGATCACTTTCGTTCCCAGTTCTGGTTCCGTTCCTTGAACCGTTTTAAACCCCTGCTATAAAGATAATAGGGTGCCATTTGGGACAGATCCTGAGAGTATAAGGGGATTTCAGCTCAACAAATGTAAGCACCCTGGGTTTAACACTTCATTGGGAGTTAAGACATATAGGATAACAGTCCCAGTGTTTGTTTTGTTTTACAGTAAATGAGCACGTTGTTCTCTCTATGGCCACACACACAAAACCATTTTATTGGAAGGTGTGTGTATGTTTGTGTGAGGATGATAATAAAAACGAATATTGAGGTAATACATGAATGTGTGTGGGGTTAATACAGCGTTTCCCAAACTCCAAGGGGTGCACATTTCGTTTTTTTGCCCTAACACTACACAGCTGATTCAAATTATCAAAGCTTGATGATTAGTTGATCATTTGAATCAGCTGTGTAGTGCTAGGGCAAAATACTCAACGTGCACCCCTTGGGGTCCCGAGGACCAAGTTTGGGAAACCCAGGGTATGTAGGTGATGTGAAAAGCACTCAGTTCACCCACAGCACAGAGCAGGGGGAAAAATTATGTCAGGAACATCAGAGACATGACAGAGAATCTAAAAGTCCAGGGTTGCAGGACTATTCATTAGGCTTAAAAATATATTTAGGATTTAGTTTTCGCCTGACCGGTATCTTAGCAGATACAGTTGGGAACTATGGAACATTCAGGGACGTGAGGGTGAGGTCGATTCCTGTTGAAGACACTATTTTGACAATTGTTTTATTTGAAACCGCACTTTCTGCACAAATATTTAATTTAATTTAATATAAGCGTTCTGTTTTAAGCATCCTGCTATTTAATCCTGCTATTTATTGCTGACCAGCAGATGTCACTAATGTGCATTGTGAACGGATAATGAAGCTCAGAGTAATGAACTGTTTTTCGGCATAATTTGGTGAAAGTGCCGAAGCCGTAGCTAGCCTGCTGGTCAGCAATAAATAGCAGCATGTGATTGTCAGATAGAGGGTTTTTTTCTCCACTGTTTTTGGCAAAACTTGGCTTTAGTATCCTATAATCAGTTGAAACACAAGGTTAGCATCTTACATAATGCTTCTGTTTTTTGCCTTAAAGTTAGCTATTTTTCAAAAACGGAATCTACGGCATTATTTAGGATGCTTAAGACAGAATCAAATGAAACAAATTATTTGAACAACAGTGCAGAAAGTGTGGTTTCACATTAAAAAAATCTAAATAGTGTGCCTTGGGATTTGACTCCATAGTTCCCCACTCTACCTGCTAAGCTACCGGTTAGGTGAAACTACATGCACAAAATCCTAACTATATTTGTAAGTGCAGTGTCCAGTAGAGGTCGGTGTCTGAAAGCAGTTTTACAATTGAAGAAAGCACTGGAACCACAGTGAAATCAGTACAATCTTGTATTTTGTAACACATGGTTTGAATGTGATCAAACAAAGCATGTGATTAAACACAGCTTCTTACGTCATTGATGACGTACTTCTGATAAAGTGATACACGCATCAGCACAGTGCTTTGAAGTTGCTTAGTATTTTCAATATCTCCAGTATCAAATTGAACATCACTACCTGTAACCCAACAGTTGTGTCATCCAAATGCCTTGTATTGTGTTAAATAATTAAATTGTAATGATAATCTCCACTTAGGATTTCCAGAGGACTAGCAAATTCAGTTATGGGTTGTAACTCTACAATTCACTACAAAGGCAAGGCATTCTGGGAAATACAGGTATGCAAATAAAGCTTTACACTATGCAGTGGGATAATTCAACAGTGTTCAGTGTCAATACATAATTGAATTTGCTGTGTAGGCACCAAACAGAAGAAAGCAGGCTGAAATATGGAGAGACTACCTCAATTGGTTTTGTGACGGTGTGCCCTAATGAATAAGACCCTGGTTGAGGCCTAGTTTGGAGGGGATTCTACCACTCATGGTTCTGCTTCACACTGTCTACATCCCAAATGGCTCCCTATGTAGTGTACTGTACAGGGAATAGGGTGCCATTTGGGGGGTCACACACTGTTCCTACATCACAAGCCCCTGACAAATAACTTCCTCTAATTATCTGTGTTTATCCTTTCACCCATTTTCAGGCATGTGAATTAACTCAGGTTTAGTGAACTCATTGGCCTTAGTCTGGTAATTGCATTTTTATTCAGAGTGATGTTGATGCAAAAGCTGGGTGTCACACTACAGTCCAATCATCGTCTACAGCAGCTTTCTGATAGAACACAGGATGAGAGCAAAACCACAGTAATTCCTATTTGACTGTGTACCTGCCAGAAGGCTCAATGTCAAGATGGAAGGAGGATGGAGAGGGACGAAAAAGGAATAGAGAGAGAGTAGAGGAAGACAGCGAGACAGCTAGAGGGAAAGAGGTTCGCTCTCTCTCTCTCTCTCTCTCAAATGGCAAACCCAGGGCCTATGGCACTCTATGGAAAGTAGTGAACTATATTGGGAGAATCAGACAATGTCTCTCTTTCAGTGAGAGTGGAGTTCAATTGTTTTGGGAGTTCAGATGTTTTACAGTAAGTGTTTGCCATGTAGACTTACCCCACCCTCCTCCACTGTTGTTACATTCATTTGGCTGTCTCCTGAGGCAATATGGGAAAATTATGTTCAGGGGCTCGAGACTAAACTTGTTTAAATATCTGGGAAACAAGATAGTTATAAAATATGAATGCATGTACTTTGTTACTCCCAGCAGGGAGAATTATGTTTTCCTCAAGGAGCAAATAGTTTTCACTCCACCACTGTCTGCTGGTTTTTGTTAGTTCCTTTAAATTAACACCTGGGCAACCAGGTGAGGGTAGTTCCTTACTAATAAGTGACCTTAATTCATCAATCAAGTACAAGGGAGGAGCAAAAACGTCAGACACTCGGCCCTACGTGGAATGAATTTGACACGTGATTTAAGGATTTCAGAGGTAGTCTCCTACAGAGGTGTAGCCAATGAATAATTGATAGTAGTTGCAGAAGCCAAGTGAGAATGCAAAACACTAGATAAACTGCTAGCTGTCTGGTAGCTGAAACAACCTTGATCATTCCAGAGAATTTTCTCTTATGAATATAAAATAATGTAGCTGTCTGTCAGGACTGCTTTTAGAAAAAAAAAAAAATTCTACATGTTTATCATTAAATATGCACTTATATGCACAATGACAACTCATTGAGAGAGAGAGAGAGAGAGAGAGAGAGAGAGAGAGAGAGAGAGAGAGAGAGAGAGAGAGAGAGAGAGAGAGAGAGAGAGAGAGAGAGAGAGAGAGAGAGAGAGAGAGAGAGAGAGAGAGAGAGAGAGAGAGAGAGAGAGAGAGAGAGAGAGAGAGAGAGAGAGAGAGAGAGAGAGAGAGAGAGAGAGAGAGAGAGAGAGAGAGAGAGAGAGAGAGAGAGAGAGAGAGAGAGAGAGAGAGAGAGAGAGAGAGAGAGAGAGAGAGAGAGAGAGAGAGAGAGAGAGAGAGAGAGAGAGAGAGAGATAAAAGTTTGGATTGATTCCTCTAAAGATGATTCTTTTGACTTATATTGGACTACTGACGTTAGGTCAGAGTTGATGATTCTGCGACCCAGTAGTCAAAACATGCTAATATGATCAATTACTTTCATTATGGCTGAGTAACGGGCTAGCTATTTGGAATGCTAATTCAGCCGCAGCCTACGGGTTCATGGGCACTGCGACCTTCCCTCAATTAAATTATTTGTCGATCATTTAATGATCAAAACACCACAGTGTTTCATCTCCTTTCCCTGCTAATTAGTTGACTTGATGCTCATCATTAAAAAGTCGCTAAATCCTTAAAAAGTCCTTAATTCTAAATTAGATCATCATTGTAGACCCAACCAAAGTCCCTTTGTTTCTCTCACCGTTACATATGAATAGGACAAAGATGCTACAGATTACTCTATTACACAACAACTACATTGTGCATGGGCACACTATGGTAGCTGTTCAAAAACAATGTTGTGCCCAGAATACTCATCTCAGCTGATACATTTTGAGCTGCGATATGATCAAGAAGACACTGCTCGAAGATACACTCTTAGAAAAAAGACAACAGCACAAAGGCAAGAAGGTAGAGATGACAAAACATCACGAAAAGCAACCACAACTGCCAGTAAGAGTGTCCATGATTGAGATAAAACTGTCCAATCTGAGTTTGTTGCAGCTCATTCCAGTCGCTAGCTACAGCAAAGTGAAGAGACGAGCAACCCAGGGATGTGTGTGCTTTGGGGACCTTTAACAGAATGTGACTGGCAGAACGTATGTTGTATGTGGAGGATGAGGGCTGCGATGGGTATACAGAGATGACCAGTTTACAGAAGAGTATAGAGTGCAGTGATGTGTCCTATAAGGAGCATTGGTGGCAAATCTGATGGCCGAATGGTAAAGAACATCTAGCCGCTCGAGAACACCCTTACCTTACCTGGGTTCTTTGGCTGTCCCGATAGGAGAACCCTTTGAAGAACCTTTTTTGGTTGTAGGTAGAAGGTAGTGCACTATATAAGGAATAGGGAATAATACCACGCAGCCCCAGTCTTCCAGAGAGAGGGGGCATAAGATTGCTGTAGGGCTTGAGGAGGGTCAGTGAGGAAAGACAGTGAGTGACTGACTGACCAACAGGGTGATGACAGACAGCACAGGGTGTTAAGGTGTTGTATCTCACCAGGGGTGAGAAAGTCCTTAGATGTCCTTGTAGATGTCCTCACTATCACTCACCACAGCAGCTGTTTTACACAACCCTGATAACAAGACTATATCTTCCCTAAGGGACAGTCACACACACGCGCACACACACACACACAGGCATGTAGTGTGGTGGTCGTCCCCACCCAAGACCCTCAGAGCAAGGGAGCTTGCACTTAATCACATTATTAGAATACATTTTAGTCTAATGGATCGATCAAACACATTAGACAAAACAACATTTAGTTGTATTGTACTCTTCCAGTGCCTTTTGGCTCAGTATATATAATGAGCCCCAAAGGGTTCTGGTTAAAAGTAGTGCACTATGTAGGAAACAGGGTGCCATTTGGGACAATATAATGCAGGCCTCCATAGTGGAGCATTATCTTCCCACCAACCATTTTATTTATCAAAGCTGACCCTGATTCCCCTGCTTTATGCTATGGGTCTGTGGTTCATCAGGCTCTGTTAGTCCTTCTGTTAGTCCTCTGTTAGTCCTTCTCCACGTTCTGTCTGGCCCTATGAAATCAAATATTCCCATTACGTAAGGCTGACATTAGATAAGAACGTTGCTGTTGATGCTATTCACAACACATCTCCATCACTACACTCTTTGAAAAAAAGGTGCTAAGTATAACCATATAGGGTTCTTCGGTTTGTAACCATTGGGGAACCCTTTTTGGTGCAGAGGGTTCTACCTATAACCCTCTATGTAGGGTTCTTCATAGATCCCACTATATATCTACCAATAACCATTTTATCATCTAAAGGTTCTTCCTAGATCCCTCTATGAATGAATGGTTCCACCAGCCTTTTTAGCCTTTGGACTCCTACCCCTAGAGCACTCTGAAATGATAAACATTATCCCACCGCCGGCTCACATCTGAAATGATCAAATGGGCTTTACTCTGAAATGATAAAGTTACTCCAGTAGAGCTACCAGAAACATTAGAGCCACACATCTGAGATTATCAAATGGGCTTTAAAAAGGAGAGCAGAACAGTGGGGCTTTGGCTGATCTGAAATAAATAACTGTAAAAGTCAGCATGATCTGGGTGTATCTGAGCTGAATCACAAGTAGAAACTTCAGACACAGAGCGACTTACAGAAGCAATTAGGGTTAAGTGCCTTGCTCATCGGCACCCAATGCTCTTAACCGTTAGGCTACCTATCATCTATGGTGATCATTGCTTTGCTCTTTATCCCAGTACAGGAAGTGGATTGCTATGGTGGCTCATTCAACTAGCATCCCAGAATGCTTAGCTCTGTAGAAGACTGTCAGAAGCTTCAGAAAAGGCTGAATAAAATTGCTGAATAGCTCAGGTGTACGCTTCACCTTCTCTGTCCATTCACTTCATTCCTTAAAATCCAGCTCCTTTGATATGTGTCTCCTTCCCATTGGTTTGGGCTCTGCAGAGACTGAGGAGGGACTTGGCAGCGGAGATTAGTCTTTGGCGAGGGAGGCAGAGGAGAGGGGGCCTGTTTGTGTTTGTACAGAAGACAAGTGAGGTCAAGGCATTTCCTGCTTGATGAGGCATCTCAGAGTTTTGTGTCCCAAATGGCATCCTATTCCCTATTTAGTGTACTACTTTTGTCCAGAGCCCTATGGGCTGTATCCATGGGCCCTGTCGAAAGTAGGACACTATACAGGGAATAGGATGCCATTTGGGACGTAACCAGAGTCTTCTCCCCTCTCCCAGCTCTGAGCATCATCCTCATTCATCCAACTTCCTTCCTGCTCCAAGCTCCATAAATCAGTCGCTCTGAAAGTCAAGTCATCTGAGCTCCATCAATTTCTCAATGCGCTCTCACCCCCCCACACCCCCCTGTCTCATATGTTCAGGGGTTGCGGGGGAAACACTGACACATAAACACCCAGGTGTCTACTCCCTCTAATCTCCCCCACCTGAGCTAGTGTGGGACTGTCGAAAACACATTTAAAAAGCATTCACTCATACAATATTGTTTCTGTCACCATACTTATTGAAGTTAAGTTAGCATTCTCCTTCCTGGGCTCGTATTTATCAAGCTTGGTCAGTTTTGCCTGTTAGATCATAACAAATTAGATTATATGGATAGGGAGGACCTGATCCTCCTACTCTGAGTCACTTGATAATAAATATGCATGTGTCTAGCTAGCCAGGACATCAGGATAGCATGCAGCCCTCTCCGCTCAGCTCTAACACATGGTGCTCAGACTAAACATGATTAATGTTTCCAGAGCCGGCCGTCAGTCACTGTGGCATGATGAAGGAAACCTGATCTGACTGTGTGGTTATCCAGCATGGCCTGGAGAGAGTAGTGGTGCTGGGTCGAGTTGAGGATAACAGAGGAGATGAAAAGAGAGGAGAAGAGAGAGAGAAAGGAGAGGAGAGGAGATGAGAAGAGAGATAGGAGAACAGAGAGAGAGGAGAGGAGAGTGAGAAGGGGAGAGGAGAGGAGAGGAGAGGAGAGGAGAGGAGACGAGACGAATGATGGGAAGAGGAAGGTGATGTACTGTCCGGATTGAGAACAGGGGATCTGCAAAAACTCTAACTCCAGACATGTTCTAGCACAATCTTAAAACGTATCATATTGTACTAGAATACATCATTGGACCATCATGAATCCAGGGAATTTTAATTGTAGGTTCATCCTTTAAATTAAGTGAGTGAACATTATTTACAGTGGGGAGAACAAGTATTTGATACACTGCAGATTTTGCAGGTTTTCCCACTTACAAAGCATGTAGAAGTCTGTAATTTTTATCATAGGTACTCTTCAACTGTGAGTAACGGAATCTAAAACAAAAATCCAGAAAATCACATTGTATGATTTTTAAATAATTCATTTGCATTTTATTGCATGACATAAGTATTTGATACATCAGAAAAGCAGAACTTAATATTTGGTAGAGAAACCTTTGTTTGCAATTACAGAGATCATACGTTTCCTGTAGTTCTTGACCAGGTTTGCACACACTGCAGCAGGGATTTTGGCCCACTCCTCCATCCAGATCCTTCAGGTTTCGGGGCTGTCGCTGGGCAATACGGACTTTCAGCTCCCTCCAAAGATTTTCTATTGGGTTCAGGTCTGGAGACTGGCTAGGCCACTCCAGGACCTTGAGATGCTTCTTACAGAGCCACTCCTTAGTTGCCCTGGCTGTGTGTTTCGGGTCATTGTCATGCTGGAAGACCCAGCCACGACCCATCTTCAATGCTCTTACTGAGGGAAGGAGGTTGTTGGCCAAGATCTCGCGATACATGGCCCCAACCATCCTCCCCTCAATACGGTGCAGTCGTCCTGTCCCCTTTGCAGAAAAGCATCCCCAAAGAATGATGTTTCCACCTCCATGCTTCACGGTTGGGATGGTGTTCTTGGGGTTGTACTCATCCTTCTTCTTCCTCCAAACACGGCGTGTGGAGTTTAGACCAAAAAGCTCTATTTTTGTCTCATCAGACCACATGACCTTCTCCCATTCCTCCTCTGGATAATCCAGATGGTCATTGGCAAACTTCAGACGGGCCTGAACATGCACTGGCTTGAGCAGGGGGACCTTGCGTGCGCTGCAGGATTTTAATCCATGACGGCGCAGTGTGTTACTAATGGTTTTCTTTGAGACTGTGGTCCCAGCTCTCTTCAGGTCATTGACCAGGTCCTGCCGTGTAGTTCTGGGCTGATCCCTCACCTTCCTCATGATCATTGATGCCCCACGAGGTGAGATCTTGCATGGTGCCCCAGACCAAGGGAGATTGACCGTCATCTTGAACTTCTTCCATTTTCTAATAATTGAGCCAACAGTTGTTGCCTTCTCACCAAGCTGCTTGCCTATTGTCCTGTAGCCCATCCCAGCCTTGTGCAGGTCTACAATTTTATCCCTGATGTCCTTACACAGCTGTTTGATTGAGTGTGTGGAGTCCGTTTGATTGAGTGTGTGGACAGGTGTCTTTTATACAGGTAACAAGTTCAAACAGGTGTAGTTAATACAGGTAATGAGTGGAGAACAGGAGGGCTTCTTAAAGAAAAACTAACAGGTCTGTGAGAGCCGGAATTCTTACTGGTTGGTAGGTGATCAAATACTTATGTCATGCAATAAAATGCTAATTAATTATTTAAAAATCATACAATGTGATTTTCTGGATTTTTGTTTTAGATTCCGTCTCTCACAGTTGAAGTGTACCTATGATAAAAATTACAGACCTCTACATGCTTTGTAAGTAGGAAAACCTGCAAAATCGGCAGTGTATCAAATACTTGTTCTCCCCACTGTATATTAAGAGTTACATAGAGAACAGTGGAGGCTGCTGATGGCTCATAATAATGGCTGGAACAGAGTAAATGGAATGGTCCCATTCATTTGATACCATTCCACTGATTCCGCTGCAGCCATCCTGTGATGGAGGACTTCTCTGAAATGAAAATGGATGGTCCTCCCTTTAGCAAAATATATTTCACCTAAACCCTCCCTGAACGCTTGAAAAAAACACAAGTGACCCTCCCCTATATCCAAAATAATAATTAAAACATCAAATGGAGAGCAGAGAACATGCTTACCGTTTACCCTCACTTCTTGGACAGACCAGAGCCATAGATATGCCTTTTTACAAACAGTTTTTTCTCCTATAAGCATTACGTGGCATCACAGGAATTTTGATAGCACACAGGGTTGCGGGCTAGACCACCATGGACAAGAGTAGGGGTGGTATGATCTCCTTTATAGTAAAAGCATTGCATGAATCTATCATCCTACAGTATTTGCCTTTTATAAACATTTCCTGCAATTCTATGTCATTTTACATATTAGCAGAATATTTTTTAATACCATACAAATTACCAAAATTACAGCCTAAGAATGGACAGAGAGACAGGCCTATGTGTTCATCATATAATATTTCTCCAATGCCAAATCAGTATGTCTTATTTGAAACCAACCTGTCGCTGTTTGCAAATAATTTAATCTGAGATGTCATTTTGAATCTGAGCATGGTAGCCTACTTTCAAAAGTTAGGCCTACCTCTCCACCCCAGACAGAGTAGGCCTACCGACGCAGTCAAATGTAAGCTTTATCTGCTGGTTAACATTCTTCCATGGCTCAACCCAACGAGAGAGTGTTTCCCTAAAAGCTGTCTGGGTTTAAACGTATTGTTTTGTACAGAAAGTGAATAGCTTAATCAATTGCTAGTGACAGAATTAGATTACTTCCCAAGCATAGCCATTTTTTTGTATCCTTGGCTATAGAAGGTTGTAGCTCAGCCACAATGTCAAAGAAACTAAACAATGAGATATCCCCATATGCATCGTAGTCATGTCTTCAAATCAAAATCAAATCAAACTTTATTTGTCACATGCGGCGAATACAACAAGTGTAGACCTTACTTACTTACAAGCCCTTAACCAACAATGCAGTTCAAGAAAGAGTAAAACAAATTAAATAAAAAGTAACACAATAAAATAACGACGCTATATACAGGGGGTACCGGTACAGTCATTGTGCAGGGGTACAAGGTAGTTGAGGTAATTAAGGTAATATGTACATAGGTAGGGGTAAAAGTGACTAGGCAATCAGGATAGATAATAAACAGAGTAGCAGCAGCATATGTGAAGAGTGGGAGAGAGTATCTATGTGTGAGTGTGTGTGTGTGTGTGTGTGTGTGTGTGTGTGTGTGTGTGTGTGTGTGTGTGTGTGTGTGTGTGTGTGTGTTGGCGTGTCAGTGTAGTATGTGTGGGTAGAGTCCAGTGAGTGTGGGTAGAGTCCAGTGAGTGACTATGCATAGATAATAGACAGTGGGTAGCAGCAGTGTAAATAGTCTGGTTGGCAATTTGATTAAGAAGGCTTTTGGTCCTAGACTTGGTGCTCCGGTACCACTTGCCGTGTGGTAGCAGAGAGAACAGTCTATGACTTGGGTGAATGGAGTGTTTGATAATTTTTTGGGCTTTCCTCTGACACCGCCTAGTATATAAGTTCTGAATGGCCAGAAGCTTGGCTCCAGTGATGTACTGGGCCATACGCACTACCCTCTGTAGTGCCTTGCGGTCAGATGCCGAGCAGTTGCCATAACAGGCGGTGATGCAACCGGTCAAGATGCTCTCGATGGTGCAGCTGTAGAAGTTTTTGAGGATCTGGGGACCCATGCCAAATGTCCTCCTTAGGGGGAAAAGGTGCTGTCTTGGTGTGTTTGAACCATTATAGTTTGTTGGTGATGTGGACACCAAGGAACTTGAAACTCTCGACCCGCTCCACTACAGCCCCGTGGATGTTAATGGAGGCCTGTTCGGCCAGCCTTTTCCTGTAGTCCACGATCAGCTCCTTTGTCTTGCTCACATTGAGGGGGAGAGGTTGTTATCCTGGCACCACACTGACAGGTCTCTGACCTCCTCTCTATAGGCTGTCTCGTTGTTGGTGATCAGGCCTACTACTGTTGTGTCGTAAGCAAACTTAATGATGGTGTTGGAGTCGTGTTTGGCCACGCAGTCGTGGGTGAACAGGGAGTACAGGAGGGGACTAAGCACGCACCCCTGAGGGGCCCCAGTGTTGAGGATCAGCGTGGCAGATGTGTTGTTGCCTACCTGGGGGCGGCCCGTCAGTAAGTCCAGGATCCAGTTGCAGAGGGCGGTGTTTAGTCTCAGGGTCCTTAGCTTAGTGATGAGATTTGAGGGAACTAAGGTGTTGAAGGCTGAGCTGTAGTCAATGAACAGCATTCTTACATAGGTGTTCCTTTTGTCGAGGTGGGAAATGGCAGTGTGGAGTGCGATTGAGATCGCGTCATCTGTGGATCTGTTGGGGCGGCATGTGAATTGTAGTGGGTCTAGGGAATCCGGGATGATGCTGTTGATTGGGTCCAGCCTTTCAAAGCACTTCATGGCTACCGATATGAGTGCTACGGGGCGGTAATCATTTAGGCAGGTTATCTTCGCTTCCTTGGGCACAGGGACTATGGTGGTCTGCTTGAAACATGTTGGTGTTACAGACACGGTCAGGGAGAGGTTGTAAATGTCAGTGGAGACACTTGCCAGTTGGTCCGCACATGCTTTGAGTACACATCCTGGTAATCCGTCTGGCCCTGCGGCTTTGTGAATGTTGACCTGTTTAAAGGTCTTGCTCACATCGGCTACCGAGAGCATTATCACAGTCTTCTGGAACAGCTGGTGCTCTCATGCATGCTTCAGTGTTACTCGCCTCAAAGCGAGCATAAAAGGCATTTAGCTCGTCTGGTAGGCTCACGTCACTGGGCAGCTCAGCTGGGTTGTAGTCCGCAATAGTTTCAAGCCCTTCCACATCTGACGAGCGTCAGAGCTGGTGCAGTAGGACTCA